>MU186483.1:20112-89671 GCA_016904865.1 Pissodes strobi | reverse complement strand
GTAACTAGAAGAGACATAAGGTCGATTATATCAGAGAAAAGTTGTACATTTTAGAGCCTTTTCAAAGCTTTGAAATATTACAAAAAATGGGAAAATTAAAATTTTTGTTTGTGTTAATAACTGCTTATATGCCGTTCCAATCAGGAAAGGTTTGAAATAAAAAAGGTATGATTTATTTTAGTAAAATCTGTCGAAACTTAAATTTTCGATGTCGTGACCCCAATCGTCTTTTCTTTAAAGAGGGATGCCTAAATTATTTGCATTTGTAAATGTGCTGCCAAGTGTTTTTATATTTTTAACATGAGTAGATAATAATTATACCCAAAAAAATTGATAGACGATTTTCTTATTAATGTTAAAAAGGAAAGGATTTTAGTTAAAACGAACCTAACACAGGAGAGTCGTGTATGCAATATCCGGCTCCAGGAGTGGAGTTCGTGAGCGCCACCAGTTCTACCAGCTAAACTGGAAAAGCTCCGCTGGTGTTATTCACGTTTTATTAAACAAGAAAACACAATCTTAATTTACGGTTCGATCTATAGGCTTCTAGGTTTTTTTTTTTAATTTAAAACAGCAACAATCTTACAGCGAAAATTAAAAACAAAGGAATGACCACAAAAACTATTAAATAATTAATGATGATGGTACAACATGATAATTGTACTGAGACTAATTCTGTTGGTAAACTCGGTACTGTATGCCTTACACCTAAAAAAAAACTCTAGCACTACTATCCGAAGTAATCAGTTTGCTTTACCTAAGATTAATACAGATATGCAAATTCAAATGCATCAATGCTCTAATAATGAATTCAGTAATAATATTATCAATAAATAATAAAAATAATAATAAAAGCAATGAAATTAATAAGAGCTATCTTAAAGCTCGACCTGCAATAATGAGATAATAAAAAAAATAATGTCCAAATGTTTGCTGCTGAAATGCTGCAAGCTCAGCAGTTGAGGTGAAAGCTGGCTTCTGGCCCCGGTAGTGAAAACCCGGTACTGGCTTCTGGTCCTAGTAGTGAAACCCTGTAATAACCCAATACTAATTAGACTAAGCCCCTTACTTCAATGACGAAATTATAGCCCCCCGATTTGTATATATATATTTTTTTATAAAACACATCACCCCAAAAAATGTTCAATGTATATTCAGTAAGCATCATAAAGTTGCAAATAACTTGAATATAAAAGGAAATACGTATGAACCACCCCTAAATAATATAAACTTCCTCATATGATCAAAACTAAAGTAACATTAAGAAAAAGTTCAGATATGATAAACGGAAAAGGTTAAAATATCCTATGGAATGCAATGCAGCTGGTGGTCGATGTAAAAAAAATACCACAGATAAAAGCAATTAAATCATTAAATTAGACAAACAACTAGCAATATTTACCTCACTCGAGTTGGAGGGTTGCCTGGAGGATCAACGGGCTCGGCTTCATAAGATGAGCTCGGAAAGCCTCTAGAAATAATGGAAAATAACCTTTAACGTCATGGCGACCATGTGCCGGCAGGCAGTAAAAAAATATATATTCCAGGAAAAAATCTTACCTCGTACAGTACGAATATCCCAATAACTTGGTTCTGTCAAGCACTAATTAGAGACTCAATCATAGATCCCCTAGAAGGGTAGTATTAAACACAATACAAAAAGGTTGAGTCACCTAGAACTGCACTACAGCAAAACGCGTTCTCTCTTCCCAGTAGGTATTTCTGGAAGAACGAATATCGGTTTCCATCAATTTGCATTTGCCACTTCCGCGGAATCAGAAAAAAATGGTAGTGCCGAGAAGACTGGTCGAAATGAAGAAATAGTCGATACGAGTAATTCTTCAAGATAATAAACGAGAACCAAGCGTTGTAAAACGACTGCGGAAGCAACAACAAATAAGCTAAAATTAAAATTTTCAATAAATAATAGGAAATATTCCTAAACAAAATAATAAACCTTTAAAAATCCCAATCAGCAGCAACAATTAAGCGAAAAAAAGTTCATTACTAATATTCAAGGCTACCAATCGAATATTATAAAACTTACAGCATGCCATTCGAAAAGATAAATATAAAGTAAAAAACCCCAATATCAAAGTCCTCAAGTGTAGGTAAGAAGATGGAACTACAATATAACCTCTAAATCCACTAAAGCCTAAGAAAGAAAAACAAAGAATGGCGATTGAATAGAAATTAAAGAAAATATGGGAAAACCATGAGGAAAATATGTGAGGGATACGCCCTAAATTCCTAGAGCACTATGAGAAGAAACAGCAATGAGTAATCTATGCAGAGATCAACAAGTCTTAGATGAAAATAAGCAACAGGTACTAGTTTTTACTATTGAAGAGAAAGAAAAATGTAATAACTAACAATAATTCTCGGATTAACAGGTAAACAAGAACGCAGCAGCAGTATCTCAAGGCAAATCAGTGACCCCATCAAGTTAAAGCCTTATCAGCCTGATATTAGAAGTGAAATATTCAGACCGAAAGTAGTATATGAATTTGACTGATCTAACGAGGATCAAAGGTAGGTGTTAACTCAGTTCCTAAATACAGAACTGCAAGAAAACAATTATTGTAATATAGCTAAGCAAAGTTAAACTAATAACACAATATCTTATTTTAGTTGTTTGATAAACCTAAGCGAGCCAATATATTATCCACTCTAGAATGAAGACAGTCACAAAGTGCTGGAGGACAACATAAGAAAAATAATGATCAAGGTAGCCACTTACGGGCACAAGAGTGTTATAAATCTAATACATGTTATGTAATACTAGCCGTATGTATAACTAATTAATATGAATAAATGCTGCAACTGGAAGTCCACTAAACTTATTGACAATAAATCAAATAAATGAATTTATAATTAATTCTAACAAAATATAGAATCTTTTGTTGCTAAATGCAGCATATAAAATAAAGTTTATAATCTTTTATGGTGGCAAAATCAGACTGTTATAACCTGCCAAATATTTTAACTTTGACTTAAAAATTTGCTCTTCCAGATCGGAACTTTTGGATAAGAAATGGTAGATTCGCGCTCTTCCAAATGTCCTGTAATTTTCCTATCTGAAAAATCGTCTTTCTCATAAAAATTTTGCACTTTTTTACAATATTATTGAAGGGAAAACTTAAAATTATGAAATACGAGTATTTTTGTGTGTTCTAAATTTTGAAATCACTTGTCAGATCTTCGACGTTTGAAATTTTCCATAGCGCATCAAAAGTAAAGCCATCTATTCAGACCCGTAAATTTGAAAACTTGCAATTTTCCGCATTTCCTCGTATATTTTTTTTTATGGCAGTGGCACACACACTAAAGGTAGATCCTATGGCGCTCGACGAGCGGTGTGTGTGCGAAGATGTTGATTGACACGGTTCTTGAATATTTGTAGGTTGTAATTAGTGGGAAACAGATGTCCTGGAAGTGAGTTCCACAGTGATGCAGTGCGCCAGACAAAGGAGTTCTGGTAAAGCGATGTTTAGGTGTTTCTAGTTGTACGACGAACTGGTGCGCTCCTGCCGTCTGTCGGGACTGCCTGACAGGAGTTGCCAGGGGCGGGATTATGCGGGCCAAATCCTGGGAACATCTGCCGTGAAAGTATCTGTAAAACAGAGACATCTCGGCCACATGTCTGCGATGTTCCAGACTATCCAGATTCCGGGTCAACTCCGGATCGCCGACGAGACGCACAGCCCTCTTCTGAATGGAATCCAGCAGCTTTAGGGTATGCTTTGGTGCGGCACCCCAGATATGTGAGCAATATTCTAAGCAAGGTCTTATTTGCGCTTTGTACAGCAAGAGCAACTGCTGCGGTGTATAGAGTTTTTTGTTGCGAAATAGCGCACCAAGCTTCTGGGAGGCTGATTTTGCGATGTTAGCAACATGGTCATGCCATGACATATTGCTGTTGACCGAGACACCCAGCAGCCCGATTGACGAGGATGAAGGAATGGTCGATCCTGCCATAATGATGTCAGGGCCCGCTGTATTGGCCCTCTTAGTAAACGTTGCGGCTTGGGTCTTTGCTGCATTGAACTGGACCAAATTTCGGTCGCCCCAAGTTTGAACTTTCTCCAGGTCTTGATTAATTGCTGTAATCTGCTCCTGTCTGCGGTGATGAGGCTCAGTTGCTGGTAAGGGTTTTTCTGATCTAAAGTGGGAGACAAGGGTACTGTCATCTGCAAAACTGTAAACAGGATTATTCGTTTCGATCAGCAGGTCATTAATATAGATGAGAAACAGAGTTGGTGAAAGTATTGCGCCCTGAGGCACGCCCGCGTTGATGGTGAATGTGTCCGAGATGTGTCCATCGACTGCAACATGTAGGGATCGGTTCTTAAGGAAACTGGCCAGCCAGCTGCAGAGAGAGGCGGGCAGTCCCAAGGACGGCAGTTTGTTGAGCAGTCCGTCATGCCAAACTCTGTCGAATGCCTTTGAAATATCCAACGCAATCGCTCGAGACTCTCCGTAGTTTTCAATTGCCCTACTCCATATATGAGTGACATAGGCCAATATATCTCCTGTCGATCTCTCTTTGCGAAAGCGGTATTGATTATCGCTGATTATTCTGTTGCTCTCGAGGTACTTGAGTAGTTGCTGGTTGACTACACGTTCCATGACTTTGGAGATTATTGGAAGCAAGGCAATTGGGCGATAGTTTGAGGGCGTGGTTTTCTTGCCTTTTTTTGGAACAGGTTGCACTCGAGCGACTTTCCAAGAGGATGGGTAAATCCCTTTTCTGTAAGAAAGAGAAAAAAGCCTGGAAAAAACAGGTCTTAGTTCGTTGGCGCAGTTCTTTAGCACGATGGCAGGTATTCCGTCCGGTCCTGATGCCTTTTGCTATCTAGTTCTTTAAGGATTTTGCGAATATCACGATGAGAAAACTTGACTTCTGCCATGGTGGTGTTGATGTTCCGTATAGTATAGTGGGGAGAGTCTTGCTTTGGGGCACGTCTAAGGTAGAGTGCGATAAAAACATTTTGGCGAGCATGTTTGCTTTTTCCTTGGCTGCAGTCGCCGTGATGCCACGTTCGTCCGTCAAAGGTGGGAGAGACGTTTTTGTAAAGTTGTTACATACTGCCTTTGCTACCGACCAGAAATTCCTGGAGCCACTGGGGCATTGCAAAAGTTTATTCCTGATCCTTTGATTGTGTTTGTCCTTAGTTTCGTCGATCACACGCTTGCACTCGTTTCTCGCTTCGATAAAATAATTGCGATTTTCAGCGGTCTGATTTTGCTGCCAGTACTTATAGGCTTGCTGTTTCCTTCCTACAGCTCTTTCGCATCTTTTGTCGAACCAGGGCTTTCCTTTTGATGGTAACTTGATGGAATTTGGGATGTATGCTTCCATTCCTGAGGAGATTACTTGCATGATCTCTTCGCAGCAGTCTGACGGGTCGTCAGTGGCAAAGCAGACGTTGAGCCAAGGAAAATCTAGGTAAAACTGCCTCAGATCGTCCCAGTTTGCAGAATTGTAATGCCAGATTTTGCGAGGCAATGGTGGATCCTTCTGTATGAGTGGCAATTCACAAACCGTTGTAATAAGTTTGTGGTCGAAGGTACCTAATGGCGGACCAACTGTAACCTTGTACTGGTCAGGATTGGTGGTCAGAAAAAGATCCAGGAGGGCGGCGAATTCGCCCCTCTCTGAGATTCGAGTTGGTTCGTCTACAAGTTGAGTAAGCCCGCAGCTGATGGCAAATGCTTCAGCCTCTCTACCTTCGTTGTCGGTCTTGTTGTGATGTTTGAGCCAGTTGATGTTGTGGGCATTGAAGTCTCCCAGAACGATTATTTCTGAACTGGGGTGATCGACCTGTATTGAGTCAAAGGTGGTAGCTAGTGTTGAGAAAAAGCTTTGGTAGGCTCTATCGCTCGGAGGGCGATAGAGACAACATATAAACTTGGTTAATCCCTTGGCGGTGAATTTGAGCCACATGACGTCAAGGTTGTTCGGTTCGAGTGTTTCCTCGCGGTGACATGAGAGGTCGCTTCGGACAAAAAGGCATATTCCGAACTTATATCTAAATCGGGTATGTAAGTCATAACCAGGATAGAGGTAGTTCACTGATGTTGTTGTAGAACATACTTGTGTTTCTGTAAGGGCCAATATGTGTGGTCTATTTGCTTGTAGATGTTGGTGTACCGAATTTATGTTTGTATTTAGGCCTCTTATGTTGCAGAAATCTATTCTAAATTGGTTCGGTATCTTTGCTGTCTGTGAAATGCGGAATGAAGGGCTCCCAGGGCCACCCAGCGCCCGGAGATCCGAATGGCCGGGGAGTTTACCTCCGGAATATTTTGATCCTGGAAGCACCATCATGTCCATATATTCCTACTGTGAAACCCGGGATCACCAGCGCGGAAGCGGAACGTGATTTGGGAAAACCACTTAGCGCTCCCCAATTCTGGTGGGGTGGTCTTTCACCGGACGATGCGAGTAGGCTTATGCATCTACCACCTAGGGCCGCTTCCACTCGAACCGTTACAGAACTTTTTTTTATAGCAGAGGTTACGAGGTTTGCGAATCTGAGGTTATTTTCTTTTCTTGAAAATAGCTATGCGCTGGCTGGCACTTGCGCCTAAAATAGATTTTTCCAATTGAAAATCAAAAAAATCACCAATGCGGCATTTTCAATCCGATCTATGCGACTTTTTGTATGAATATTCTTCTCATATTCATTCATATTCATACATTAATGTATGAAAGTTTAGTTGCGCCAGATTTTTCGATTTTCCAGTAATAAAATATTAAGTGGTGACATGTCTCGTCAAAGATCGAAAGGACGAAAATTTATAAAATATTAAAGACATCATTATTTTCAAAGTGACTTCTAATACATATTTTAGCGTAGTTTCTCGTCAAGTAATCGGCTTTTTTGGAAAAATCATTTTTTGAGAAGAAAAATAAAAATCTGTATTTTATTGACCCAGAAGTCGAGGCTTTTACATTTTCACTCTGAATCAGTTTTCCTGACATTTTCGAAACAGAGAAGCATTAAGCGAATTTTTCTTGAAATTCGCTATCGAACTGTGGTCTTCGTTTTTTGATCCACGTTTTTCAGGGCCAGAACGACCAAAAGTAACACCATTTTCAAGAATATACAGGCAAAAAAACACTCTCCTTTTTCCGATCGTTGTTAATTTCACGGCGTACCGTGAAAAGATATCCGTCCAGAAAATATCATCAAAATTTTTTTCAACAGTTATCGTATATCAAAGCGAAATTTTGAAAATTTGCAGATTTGGTGTAATAAATTGCAAAGGAAAATCGGATGGCCTAAAGTAATTTGCCGTTGGCGGTCCCCAAGGGCTGCGCCTAAGAAGGTTTTCACTTTAATCAATTTTTAATGTTCAACACGAAAACGCAAAAAATTTGTCATTAGAATGGTGCCAGCGTCTTGTAATGAAATTTTGTGAAATTGTTTAGAATAATACATGTTATACAACGCATGAATTAGAACTATCCGATTAAAAAATATATTAAGGTGGCCCTCGCTGCATCGTAGTTTTAGTTATGTAATACAGTTTGAGCATTTTTTTTTTACTTTTTTTTAAATGGAACATGTTTATAATTATTGAGACAAAATCAATTTCTTTGTTTAGTCAGAAAAAATTATATAAATTCAGTGAACATTGTAAACCTAAAAAAACGTATCTCTTTGCATCCCGACAGTAAAAATGTTACATCTGCTTAAAGAATAAAGACATGTTTTCGAAAAAAAGAAACATAATGGATCAATTGTATTTACTTACCGCAAAGTGAGCCATCTCATTTGGCTTCAGACAGTTCATGATCCCCGTCTGGCCTATTGCTCCGTAAAGGTCAGTCGATTTGGAGCGTGGGATTATGTAATGTAAGAAAAGATAAAAGGCTAATGAAACAAACATATTTTGCTCACTTTAGCAAAGCACTGTGTATGATTTAATTATTGTATATAGTTGTGATGTAATTCTCGGTATGTTTCACTATGGATGATTTCTTGCTGGTTCTGAAGTAAACTAGTATTTTGTGGTGGCAAATTTTGTGCCAGGAATTCGTTTAGTTTGCCAATAGAAGCAATTAGCGACATTCTCAACCTAGCGGTTTCATATTTTTAATACATCTTTTCAGTAGCTATTTCTAAAGTAAGAGTATTAGAGAGAAAAAAGGGTTAAGGCCTTAGAAGTTCTGTGGTTATACAATTAATATATGAAGCAGCAAAGAGAAAAATATAACATATTTCCTGAAGTTACTGCATTACGCTAAGAGAGAATATGTTATAAATTGATGGTAGATAGTACTAATTTGACAGTATACTCGATTTAACTCTTTAGCAGATGAGGGTGACACGCTGTGTATTTTTCTTACGACCACTTATAATTTTTTTTCCAGTCCACTTGCAAAGGCGTTGCCAATAATATCCTAATAGGCACTGCAAGTAGGAAACGGCGAGGAGGAAAGATACCGATGGACTCTTCTCTTAAAGATGTTTAGACTGTAGCCAACAGGGAATAACTCGGTTGGTAAGGAGTTCCAGATGCTCGTCACTCGCCAAAAGAAAGAATTTTGGTAGAGGCTGGTTCTGGGTGTGCTCTATTGAAGAGCGTATGGATGAGAGCTTCTAGCTCGTCGTGTGGAACTAACAACGCTGGCACCGGAGGGAATTAGAGTTGTCAGTTCAGTCGAACACCTTCCGTGATAATATCGGTAAAAAAGGGAGAGATCACCCACCATCCGCCTATGTTCCAAGGTGTGAAGGGAACGAGTCAGTGTTCTGTTGTTAATAAGTCTAACAGCTCGGTTATGGATGGAGTCTAAGAGCGCTAGAGTATGTTTGGAAGCAGAACTCCAAATGTGAGAGCAATACTCCAGAGCAGGTCTGATTTGCGCGATAGAGTGTAAGCAGCTGATCGGAACTGAAGAATTTATTGGCACGGATAAGTACACCCAGTTTTTGAGAGGCACACTTGGCGAGACTTCGGACATGCTCATCCCATGAGAAGTTAGTGCTTGCGATTATTCCAAGAAGCGAAAGATTGGTGGATGGAGAAAGGATTTCCCCCTCCATGATGATGTCAAAGTAGTTTCCCTTAGTTTTGCTCCGGGGAACACAGCAGTCTGTGTCTTTTTGACATTGAAGGTTACAAGATCGTTGGATCCCCATTCAAGAATTGTGTTTAAGTCTCGATTGATTGAGTCAGCCTGTTGTCTTCTTAGTTGTCCCAAAGTGGCCGATGATAATGGTTTGTCAGAAGAAAAGGATGACACAAGACTGCTATAAATGGGGTTTTCAGTAAGCTTTAGTAGGTCATTTATGTGCAGCAGGAACAAAGTTGGAGACAAAACCGAACCCTGCGGAACACCAGCACGGATGGCAAACGCCTCGGACGAGACACAATCGATAGCGACCTGAATACTCCTTTTATCCAAAAAACTAGACAGTAGTGTATGTAGAGCCGGTGGAAAGCCATAAGCTGAGAGTTTGTCCAGGAGTGATTGGTGCCACACCCGGTCGAAGGCTTTGGAGATGTCAAGAGCAACGACTCGGGACTCTCCGTGCTTTTCCAGGGTTGAATTCCAGATGTGTGTTACATAGGACATCAGATCTCCTGTTGAGCGCTTCGCTCTAAATCCATACTGCCTATCAGATATTATGTTGTTCTGTTCAAGATATTTTAGGATCTCGGTGTTAATGACTTTGGCCACTACTGGGGTTAAAGATATTGGACGGTAGTTACTGGCAATATTTTTCTTTCCCTTTTAAATACAGGTTGCGCTCTAGCGCACTTCCAGAGGGCTGGGAAAATACCTCTATTGTAGCATAAGGTATATAGTCTGGTGTCAGCTCCAGGGCGCACTGTTTAAGAACAATGGGGGGAATTCCATCCAGTCCAGCGGCCTTTGTTGAGCATTCAAGACGACGAAGTACCCCTCTTATCTTGTTTTGCTTGAAAATGATTTCTGGCATGTTGTGGCGATCCTAAGCAACATTGGTGGTGTCTTTCCTTTGCAGTCACTGCAACGGAATTGTCTTCGCGCAATAGTGGTGGAAAACTTGAAGATGAAAAGTTTTTCCCGATAGCCTTTGCAAATCCTCAAAATGATTTTGAGCCGTTCGGACAGTTCAAAAGCTTCTCGCGGACTCTCTGATCAAGATCAGCTTTGGATTGATCAATAATTAGTTTGCAGCTATTTCGTGCATCCAGAAAAACTCGGCGCGAAACAATTGAAGGGTTGTTGTGCCATTTGCGATAAGTTTGGTTCTTTTTGGAAACCGCCTGAATACACATTTTGTTGAACCATGATTTTCCACGATAGGTTCGTTTCTTAGAGAATGGAATTGAAGTCTCCATCCCAATGAGAATGACTTCTGTAATGGATTCAGCAATTACAGATGGATCGCTGGATTTAAAACAGACGTCCCTACAAGAGAATGACAAGAAAATTCACGAAGTTCACTCCAGTTTGCATGTTTATAATGCCACACTTTGCGAGGAAACGCTTAGAGGACGGTGGAGTTGGACAGGTGGACAAAGCTGATATAAGCCTGTGATCAGAGCTACCCAATGGTGATGTAATGTTGAAAATGGAAAAAAGCCCTGGCAATTGAAATTGTCTTATCTCACACGTTGAATTCTTTTTGACAGACGTGTTGGACAGTATTTTCAACACTACTCTATTTTGACAGATGGCAGATGGTGTCAATTTAACAGCATACTTGATATCACACTTTGACTTCACCTATAGAGATGATACGATATATAACTTTTTTTATGGCAGTAGCATACACACTAAAGGGAGATCCTATGGCACTCGAAGGCAGATGTCCTGGGTGTGAGTTCCACAGTAATGCAGTGCGCCAAACAAAGGAGTCCCTGTAAAGCGACGTTCTAGGTATTTGCAATTGTACAACGAACGGATGCGCTCTTGCCGTCTGTCGTGACTGTCTAACAGGCGTTGCTGGGGGAGGGGGGGATGATAGGGGCTAAATTCGGGGAACAGCCTCCTATTTTCAGACCAGCTATCGATACGTCCATGGCAGTTTGTGTTAGCAGGTTTGATATGCACGTGGCAAACATTTTGATCTCTTGGATACACTGCATCTGATTACGTTATAATTTACAAATGATAAATATCGCATTTTAGCATAGAGAAGAACACTACCATTGGCCTGCGTTTTATATTTCTGGACACATTATAGGAGGCTACCTATGCGGTGGGTTTTAACACTATAGGTTACCATACACCATGCAAAAGAAAGACTGTTGTATTTGCTAGAACAGCTGCGCCCTATGAAAGGTTAGTAACTTAATCGTCCGGGCTGGGGTGGTAATAAGTAGGTGTATTGTCAGGCGACAAGAAATAGTGTCATTTCTGTAGTGCTCGATTGTTTTTTTTTCGCCGCGCCTTGCCGCCATGGCCAACTAATAACAAAACTTAAAGGCCGTATAACATTTTTACAATAGAAAAATGTTAAATTGTCAATATTTCAAAAACTACAAGTTTTTCGAATAGCCAACCTTATACAAAATCGCCCTTATTTTTAATGCTAAATAAGATAAAATTATAAAAATAGGGGGTGTTCATATGAAAAAAATTACTTTAATTTTTAATGTTAGTTTTTGATCATCCTCTATTTATTTATTATAAAAATGCCAACACAGACTACTAAAGTAGATCCCCTTCTACAAGGAAACCAGCTCCAATTAAATAATAAAGGCTTTCAACAGGAGAAATTGATAGTCATATTTAGACCTGCAAATGTCATTTTTGACATAATATTCAAAGTATGTCAAAAAGGGTAGACTTAGGTATAGGATCTAAAATTTTCTGAAGAATTCAAAAATGCCTTAATATACAGGGTATTCTATTTAAAATAAGGAAGTTGATAATTGTCCACGAAAATACTAATACCCTGTATGTATAAAAATATAATATTTTAAAAATCCAAATAAATCCAAACAAATTTTTTATTAAAGGTTTTTTGGTACACCCCGTAGATTCTGAAATAAGTTACCATTCCATAATAAACGGGCCACCCTGTATATTATTTACTTCAAAAATTAATTATGAACAGAAATTCTGCTCAAATTGGCGGAAAGATAATTATATTAATTCACCTTTCTACATGTTTTATTATTTTCCAGCGTAATAGACGTGGGGTTATTTCTGCTCCTTTTGTTTATTATTCTGGTTCTCGATGATCAAAACTAAGTAAACTTACTTTCCTCGCCAAATTGAGACCGGACAGTTTAAATTGCCTTGGACTGTTTCTTTCTTGTTTTGATGTCCCTGACAAGATCCTCAGACACATGACTAGAGGTGAGGCGTGATTTCACGTACCGTGATTTTTCACGGTGATCTGGCGAGGAACGGTTGGTCACCGTGACAGTGGAGCAAAAATCACCGTTCTCGATGAACCGATTCCTTGCTGCATGCGACCGCATCTCCCACAGTGTCGGTTACGGTGACGAGTCACGGCTGCTCGTACTACGTACCGTTCTTTGCCCATTCCTGTTTCTTACATATAGTTTGAGGTTTCAGGTTGTGGAGTATTAACAGGTTTCGGATTTATGAATAATTTTAATATGATATGATATACGACTTTAAGTAATACACACACTCTTTGATAAAAACGAATAATGTAATAAGTTCACGCTAGACACTACGCACAATGTCGAAGGAAAATACAAATTAATCCCAGTCCTTAATGTTTTTTTGTTTTACTGGTGGTTGACTGAGCATTATTTCTAAGAGTGTTTGGCTCGAAAAGCCCACAAAAAGCCTCCTTCCTTGAACTATTAACCGTTTTTATCAGTTTGCAAACGTTTTGAGGAAAAGGCGGCATTGTAATAAAACAAAAATATAAAGATTATCAGGATAATTGAAAGATATTTATTTCAAATCAACTAGAAACAATATATGTTACAAATTCGAGAAAGATGCAAAGTGCAAACGTTCGAAACAAGCGGCGCGGCGGGTCGCAAAAACCAAGTACGAAGCTACGAGTGAACTAAATGCCAGGTAGCGAAATGAGTGGAATTTCAAATAAAATATTTCGGTAAAATCACGGGCGTGACAGAGTCACGGGTTTTTGTCACAGTGATTTTAGAGGAACGGTCACGGGTCACGGCCGTGACAGTAAATCGCTGTCACGCCACACCTCTACACATGACATCTACCGGTGACGTTGCAGGACAGCAGGGCCTCTGACATCTCCGACATTATCGTATAATATATTTTGATAAACTACACACAAAATAATATTCTCTCGCCACATATGAAAGTCAACATGCTCTTGGAATAACATCAATTCCCTCAGTTTGAGAACGCTTTCCTGAGGTGAAGACATTCTTCTCTCCACACAAAGTAATATTCTTTTGCCACATATCAAGGTCAATATGCTCTTGGAATAACGTCAATTCCCTCAGTTTGAGAACTCTTTTCTATGTGTGTATTAAGAGACCAATAAGAATATTTAATATGCCGATAACTTAGTTTCCAGTGAAACTAGCCCTATGGGAAAACACTAGATTGCCTAACCTAAATCTATTATCATTCATCTCATCTGCCTTCCAGTGCAACTACTTATCACTTTATCTTCATACTGTACAACTACCTTTCTGAGAAAACCCTTTTAGATGGTCCTGCTCCCTAAATTTAGCCTTTAGATACCCTTAACAGTATTCTTAAAACTGAAGTATCGAAACATGTTATGTATTAATTTCCTGAATATTTATTTTTGTTCTTAAAATTGTAAGATTGTATAATTTGGAGCGAACCACTAAAAATTCAAATATAAAATAGCTTCTGATTGAAGCTTGATCGGTACTCTACTTCCTAGGCACTTCTTTCACCTGGGCCATATAGATGTAAGAGATCAGCATGCAGCCTCTATCTACCGGATCATAATATAATGAATAAAATCAGTTTTATTTCCTGAAAATATTCATCCGAGGGGCGACATTTATCGATCGATTATTCAAACTTTTTGGAAAGTAGTCGCTGGCTCCGTTCCGCACACATCGATACGAAACCGTTTAACAATAAAACACCGCCGCAGCCCAAGCCAAAGAGCTATCTTTTGTATACAAAAAATTCAATATACATAAATTTGTCCGCAGTAAAATTTAAATCCCCGTTCGGGCATGCAGGACGTGCCTTTTTAAATAGCCGAATTTATTGGACAGCGAATCTAGGGTCGAATCCAGGATGAGACATTATCGGTGCCCCGTTAAGTATTATCCTGATTTAGCGGCTTTTCTGGAGGATATGCATTCTTAATATCATATAGGGACTGGTGTATAGTTATGAGATTAAATACAGTTTGTAGTTGGTAGTAAAAACGTTATTAGCCTTGAATGTGTTCTACGTTGATATTGATTGGGTTTCTACAAAGTCGGTACTGTCTTGAAAGATCACTTTCTGTCAAGTCAATGCCGCTGCTTTTACAACGTACCATTTTCTGTTTTACTTTAATTACTTAATCACTTGCATACAGGAATATTCAAGATGGCGCCGAGTGAGGTTGCTTCGGCGGAAGACGAGAATAAAAGGTGCAAATACTGTAAATAAAATGTTGAAAAAGTAGGTGTTAAGTGTTTTAACTGTGCGGGATGCTATCACCAGTCTTGTGCCCTAAGAATTAGTGGTCTACAAGTCATTAGCGGCAGTAAGGGCCTAATCCAATGTGCAGTGTATGCAAAAAACGCCCGTGAAGAAGAAATGAACAAACTGGTTTCACAAAAAAAAAACGCTGAGATTGCCATGTTAAAAACAAAAATGGATGAGCTACAGAACAAGAATAATGAGGATATTCTTCATAAAATGTACGACAAAATGGAAACCATGGAAAAGAAGATACTTGAAAAAGTGGAGAACCTGGAAAAAAAGGTAAACAGTCAGTCCACAGTATTGCCGAATTCCCTGGTTGTGTCTTCAAATCCGCAGAACGTACGAACAACCGGTGCTAAAAACACGAACATCGTAGTTACCCCGAGCAGCAAAGAGCTGTTCCCAGTGGATTCAAACAATACAGTCATCAACTACGCCACTGTAACCGGCCAACAAGCAACTGCCGCAACTGGGCAAATTAGGGCCGAAGTCCGGAAAACCGAAAAACCTAGACTTCGGGAGTGTTGCTGTCGATCCGCCTCAAACGCTCAACGATCGATCTAGTGCGCCGCGTACGCCTCTGGAGTCTGAAGTATCGACATTGACAGGCACAGGTGGCGTTGACACTTCGGAAAAGCAATGGGAGATGGATGAAAACAATGGGTGGAAGACAATAACAAATAGAAGAGCAAGAACACAAGGAAAACTAAGTCAAAACCAAATAAGTCAGCCTAAACCACTAAAGGGAACAAAGCTAAATCAAGATTGTTCCATAAAAACAGCACAAAGGATGGCATCTCTGTTTATTACGGGGTTGGCGCCAGAAACCCAAGAGGAAAACATCATGTATTTTCTCAAGTCATGTGATATGGGCAATGGATGCAAGTGAGAGGAAATCAGAACAAAAAGAGAAAAGTACTGCGGTTCATGTAAGCTGGCTATACCATTGGAGGAACGATCAAAATATCTATGTGCTGAGACTTGGCCTGATGGCGTAACAGTCAACCATTTTCTGCATCTACAGAGCCGAGGGCGGGTGTCAGGGAAATCCCAACAGCCAAATCAGGAATAAAATTAAGGGTTCTACATGACAATGTAAAGTACTTACGGACCAAAGTGGATGAGTTGGAGTGTTTTATTGTTGACAAGGACATTGATGTTCTCTGTTTAACAGAACACTGGTTAGTCGAACATGAAATTAATACAATTAATCTGCAGGGCTTTAAGCTGGCAGCCTATTCAGCCAGATCACACTCTAGTGGTGGAGGTAAATGTATTTTTATTAAGATAGACTGATGGGGTGAGTGATGTCAAATTTTTGGGTGTCAAGTTGGATTCAAAACTGCATTGGGGTCCACACATTCACGACTTATGCAAAAAACTAAACAAAAATATATATCATGTTGCGTGGCCTCTCTGGGTATGTGTCATTGGAGGTGCTAAGGACTGCTTATTTATCGTTATTCCACTCTCATCTCTCTTTATACTCTACTGGTATGGGGGCATTCAGCGGATGTGTATAGAGTGTTTGCACTACAGCGTAAGTCACTTAGAATCCTAGCGGGACTTGGTTACAGGGATGATTGTCGTGGGGCATACTTTGCTCTAAGAATCCTTACTGTTCCCTCTCAGTACATCCTGGAAAATCTGAGGTTCATAAAAATAAATATTGAGTCATACAGGAGTCATGGTGAGGTCCACAACCATAACACACGGCAGAGACTTAATATCAGTCTGGCGATTGGCGACTGAAGAGGTGTCAAATAGGACCGGGATATTTGGCTGCAAATTTTTTTAATATGTTACTAGAAAATATTCGACCCTGCCGGATACAAAATTTGAATCTATAGTTAGGGAAATTTTAATCAATAATGTGTTTTACTCTGCAAACGAATATCTTAACTATAGATTTGATGTTGGTTAATTATCTCAACCAGATGTACGTGTTGTATAATTTGAGTTTTTATATATACAAGTAAGTAGCTATTTTTGGCTACCATTTTAATTTGTGACGTATGTAAGCTTTATTGTATTTTACATGAATAAACAGTATGAGTATTGACTACTGTGTTTTAAATAATTACATATTAAGGAAAAGGCACCAATTCCTTACAGTTTGACCCACATTTGTTAATTGTAACTTAATTTAACAAAAAACGAACTTAATAAAACTCTCAGAATCTCTTAATGAACTTGGACTCGTTTAAAAGAGCTTTTTAAGTATCATTTTTAATTGTATAAACTATGGCAGCAAATATTTTACAAACTCCGACAGAGGGCGCTCTTTTGTGACTGTGGTACGCACACTATGACACTCGATGAGCGGTGCGTGTGCGAAGATGCTGGTTGGTTTTTGAATAGCTGCAGGCCGTAATTAGGGGGAACAGATGTCCTGGGAGTGAGTTCCACAGTGATTGATGTAGTGCTCCTGACAAAGGAGTTCTTGTAAAGCGATGTTCTAGGTGTTTCCAGTTGTACGACGAACGGGTGTGCTCTTGCCGTCTGTCGTGAATGTCTGGCAGGCGTTGCTGGAGGCAGGGTGAGGAGGGTCAAATCCTGAGAACATCTGCCGTTAAATATCTGTAAAACAGAAAGATGTGTAAGCAGTATTCTCAGCGCGGTCTCAGAGTTGTTAGTGCGGTGTATACAGTTTTTTGTTGCGAAGTATCGCACCAAGCTTCTGCGAAGCTGATTTTGCGATGTTAGCAACGTGGTCATGCCAGGATATATTACTGTTGACCGAGATACCCAGTATTCCGATTGACCAGGATGAAGGAATGGTCGATTCTGCCATAATGATATTATTGGCTCTCTTGGTAAACGTAGCTACTTGGGATTTCGCTGCACTGAACTGGGCCAAATACATGTCGCCCCAAGTTCAAACGTTCTCCAGATCTTGATTATTTGTTGTAATCAGCAGATCATTAATATAGATGAGGAACAGAGTTTCGCCCTGAGGCACGCTCGCATTAATGCAACGTGCAGAGATCGGTTCTCAAGGAAACTGGCCAGCAAGCTGGCAGTCCGGCATGCCAAACTCTGTCGAATGGCTTCGACATATCCAACGCAATCGTTCGAGATTCTCCGTAGTTCTTAATTGCTTTACTACATATATGAGTGCTATAGATCAATATATCTCTTGTCGATCTCACTTTGCGGAAGCTGTATTGGTTATGGCTAACTATTTTGTTGGTCTCGAGGCACTTGAGTAGTTGCTGATTGGCTACACATTCCATGACTGGATATTATTGGAAGCAAGGCAATTGGACATTAATAATAATAATAATAATAATAATAATATGCTTTATCTGCCTGATTACATTTACAAAATGTTTAGCATCGTCCTAAAATGATAAAATAAAAAGATAAAAAGATGAAATCATAAAATAAAATTTACAAATAATGATAGTTCAAAATACAAATAAATACTTATAGTTTAATATAAAAATAATAATAGTTTAAGATACAAGTAATAATAGTTTTAAATACAAACAATAATAGTTTAATACAAACAACAAAATAATTAAATGTTTATAACGAACAGACGAAAAAAACGAAAAACAACACCGATAGTTATTACAAGCAACACAGTTAAAAGCTGTTACATATTCTATGTTATACCATTCATAAATGCTTCTATTGTGTATGGACAGATCCCCAGAATAAGATCCCTTACTCTAAGTTTGAACCTACTTAATGGCACATCTTTTATACAGGAAGGTAGCAAGTTAAATAGTTTAATAGCTATATAGATATAGCTTTTTTGTGTTAGAGATAGCCGATGTTGAGGCATTAGTAAGTTGTTGCCAAACCTGGTTGGCGTAGGTGTGTCTGTCAATAATGGTTGTGTAGTTGGCTTTTCGTGACCTAACAAATATCAAACACAGATAGACAAATAAGCCCGGCAAGGTTAGAATTCTATAGTTCTTAAACAAATCTCTGCAGGTCTCCCAGGGTGTACGTTTGTCCAGGATTCTTAATGCGATTTTTTGCATTATAAATACACATTCCGATTCCGCAGAATTTCCACGGAACAAAAGCCCGTGTGATATTCGTGATTGAAAAAGACCCATGTAGGCAGTTCTAGCTACTTCCATTGGAACCTTCGCCCTTATTCTGCGAAGCAGATATACGGTGGAGGCCAATCCCGTTTGTTAACTCATTTATGTGATTTTCCCAGGACAATCTGCTATCAAGATATATACCTAAAAATCTCACAGGTTTATTTTGTGCTTGCTCCTTCAAGGAGAACGTAAGTAACCATCTCAGTCTTTATCGAGATTAAGGCTCAGATTGTTGTCTGCAAACCACTCATGAACTCTTTGTAGTGTCGTATTCATAATCAGTTGGAGCTGGGCAGGATTAGTATCATGGTCGAGTAAGGTAGTATGATCTGCGTGAAAGTTGCTGGAAGCTCATTCACATATAGAATAAACTATAAAGGCCCCAAAATCGAACCTTGTGGACACCTGCTGCTATTGGTCGGGCTGATGACAAGATTTTGCATACTCGAGAACCTGTGAGCGGTTTGAGAGATATGATTGCACCAGACGGAGTGAGTTGCCTCTCACACCATAGCACACCAGCTTGTCCAGCAGTATCTGATGTGACTTTCAGTCGAATGTCTTCGAGAGATCGCAAAAGACTGCAGAAACAGACTCCCCTCTTGCGAAGCACTCGGCCTCGTGCCCCACCAGTTCATTCACTGTTCGGTTGTTGACTTCTCCCTCCTAAACTCAAATTGGACAGGCGAGAGAAGACGACACCGTTCCAGAAATGATATTATTCTGTTATTGAAACAAATCTCAACCGGCTTCGACAGAACAGGTATTATAGAAATTGGTCTGTAGTTGCCTGAGTCATTTTCCTCGCCTTTCTTGTATACTGGTATAACCCTGCTGACTTTTAGCTTTTTAGGAAATTTACCTGTTACAAACCATTTGTTAATAATCATAATCGAAAGAGGAAATGTTATACCTATACTTATTTATTTTTAAAGTTTATTACTTAGTCCAAATACAACTTTAGCAGCACTATTGCTTAAACTGCTAATAACTTCATTAACATGAGTTGGATCTACTGGATTTACAAGGAGGGTAAAATTATTATGTACATGTCTGGTTGTTATACTAGACGGGTCACGATCTGTCTTTCTCAGGCCATCAGTGATAGTTTTTGGAATATTTACAAAGAAGGAATTAAACTTCTCTGAAGTGAGTGTTGAGTATGTAGTTTTTTATTTTTATTTTTAAAATTATTAATAATACCCCACACTTCCCTGGACCTATTTGCACTATTTTTAATTTTATCTGAATAAAATTTCACTAATATTCTGTTTATATTATTTTTTAAGATTGTTAATTCTGTCTGAGATATCAATGTTCTTGTTTTATTTGTTAAATGAATTTAGAAAATTTAGATTGTCCCTACAGATCCTTAGCTCATTAGTGAACCATTTGTTATGCCGATTCTTGTTATGACTTGTTTTAGTCCTTCTCGGAAAGCATTCTGCCAGCCAGTTACTACACTGAAAACCAATACATTTATTAACGTTTTCACTGCAAAAAGGTCTAAAGTATATGACTGTCATGTCATTATTTATTTTGTTACATACAGTTATAAATATTTAAGATTGCCAGATGATCAGACATGTACGTGTCCCACAGGTAATATTCACCGCTGTCCACCTTATTTGTAATGCAGTTGTCCAAACAACTACTTCTGGTGGTCTTTGATATTCTAGTATCCTCATTGACTTTAAAGCTGTAACCATAGGAATATACTATCTGAGAAAACTCAACTGGACCTCGTTCGGCTGAGAGAATATTTAAATTAATCCCCATAAATATACACAGGCTTATTTTTATTTGATAATAGATCTAAAATTTTAGTTAAATTATCAAAAAAGATATCTAACTGACTATCTGGTGATCTGTACATACACGATATTAGAATATTTGAGTTTTCTATTTCAAGAAAAGTTACTTCAAAATGCTTCTCAACCGATAGCGATCTATGGTGGGTATCTTCTTGGCTTTGAGGTTGCTTTTGATATAAATTAGGACACATCCCTCTTCTGTTTGAGGGCGTAGTTTTCTTGCTCTTTTGGAACAGGTTGTACTCGGGCGACTTTCCCAGAAGATCGGTAAATACCTTTTGGATAAGGCAGAGAAAAAAGTCTGAAAAAATAGGTGTTAGTTCGTTACCACTGTTCGTTAATACGATGACACGTATTCCGTTCGGTCCTGATGCCATTTGCGTATCTACATATTTGAGGATTTTACGAATATCACGGTGAAACTTAACTTCTGCCATGGTAGTGTTGACGTTGATTATGGTGGGGAGAGCCCTGCCTTGGGGGGCGTTTAAGGTAGACGCCGTGACGCCGCGTTCGCCTGTCAAAGGTGGGAGAGATGTTTTTGTACCCAGAAATTCCTGGAGCCTCTGGAGCATTGCAAAAGTTTATTCCTGATTCTTTGATGATGTTTGTCCTTAGCTTCATCAATCGCACGTTTGCATTCGTTCCTTGCTTCGGCAATATAACTGCCATTTTCAGTGGTGTGATTTGGCTGCCAGTACTTGTAGGCTTGCTGTTTCCTACCTACAGCTCTTTCGCATCTTCTGTCGAACCAGGGTTTTCCTTTTGACGGTAATTTGATGGAATTTGGGATGTATGCTTCCATTCCTGAGTAGATTACTTGCGTAATTTCTTCGCAACAGACTGACTGTCACTGCCAAAGCAGACGTCGAGCTAAGGAAAATTTAAGTAGAACTCTCTTAGATCGTCTCAGTTTGCACAATGCCAGATTTTACCAGGCAATGATGGATCCTCCTGTGGGAGTTCCAGTTCACAAACCGTTTTAATAAGTTTGTGGTTGGAAGTACCTAATGGCGGACCAACTATAATTGTGTACTGGTCAGGATTGTGGTTCGAACAAGATCCAAGAGGGCTACTTAACTGACATGTTTTACGAAATTTTTGGCAAATTTTAAATACAGCGATATACATGTTACATAGTTAGAAAAAAAGCCTAAAAATTTAGCGCAAACCAGAATTGGATATCTCTTTTCAAATAGAACATCTTAGCAAATAGGTAAATAAAACAAAGAAACTTAGCATATTTAACCATGTAGCATTCTCTATTAGCTCGATTTTTCGAGGTACATACACTGAAAAAAGAACTTGTATGACTAAAATAAATTTTGCGTTCATCCAAATAAATATGTTCTTGATATGGGCGAAATACGTATTATCTTGCTTCAATTTAACACTTTATTTGATTTTGTAAGAAAAAAATCTATTGTCTCAAGCACACATTTGACTAAATTCTTTCATATAGAACCCATTTGAACATTCGGGTATTTCAATTGGAGAGAAGTTATTATTTAATGTAAATGAGCACATATTTCATCCAATATAACTACTACCAATCTAATTATTTATATATCGAAACCAAATAAACTTTTTATAGGGGAAAGCAGTCAAGTGATGAAATGAAAAAAAAAATGGGACAACCACGCAATATTTGAATGACCATATTCAAATATTTAAAAAACGTTTTTTATTTTTTGCTTTAACTATTTATATATTAACGTTAACGCATTGTAGAATAAAACCATTTCGAAAAATACTTGGTTGGAATATGCCATTTTGTGGGGCAACCACACAAAATGTGTATTATTATATTCAATTATTTAAAGGATTTTTTGTTTTGATTGTGGATTTGAGGGAGAAATACAGTTTACCTTTTTTTTTTATCTCCCCCTAGCGGGAGGAAGGATAACCCCCAAAATTCGAATAGAAGAGAAAGATGCGGTACTTCTTTAGATCTCATCCACTACTTTATGGCTCTAAAATTTTGTGTCAATATTTTCATCCGTAATGAAATGAAAGTTTGATAGTAAACGGGTCAATTGAAGTGTTTACTTAAATACTGTTAAATGCTCTACTCTCATCAGAATGTGACATTAAAGCAATGTTTTTTCCATAATTTTTGCTCCTCTTAAAAAAGATAAACGTGTGTGTCCGATTTAATCAATAGGAACGTGAATTTTTAAGAACTTTTGATTTGTGTCAAGTCAAGAAATAATCAACTTTTTTTAAAGAATAATGACAATGCGCGAGTAACCGCGACTATGTTCAACGAACGACATTCTGAAAAAAATATGTTCGATATTTATGTTACAACTGGTTGTCAAATTTGACGATACTAGTTTGGGTTAGTTGGGTTAGATCCAACCAGAACCTAAATACACTATAAAGGTAAAAACCCTTAGTACCCTTAGTTTGGATTGCTTAACTAAAATAAAAAATCAAGTAAGTGCCACCCTTCTGTAGGAATAAAGCCCTTCTTTCTCCCTCACGAAGCCTCAAGTCTCAAATACCGATATTACTCTGTCGCCAATGACGGCTGGTGCATAAGAGCTGCAGAGCTGCAGAACACACCTAATTGAGATTGGTGTCAAATCGAATATTAAGTTTTTGTAAAATTAAAATAGTTTATCCCATTGTAGAAATTATCAATTTTTTCATCCATTCAACAACTGAACGATATTGATTTTGATCCCCGACTCCAATTCTATGAAGTGATGAATGAAACTATTGACTAATAGTTCAAACTGTTTGTTCAACATCTGTTATTCGAGTGAGTGTTCATTTTGCATTGAAATAGGCATAATTATCTATATTGGTCAGATGAAAATCCCGGAGTATTTCAAGAAGTAGAAACATACGCAGCATTCCCAAAAATTAAATGTTTGAGAGAATATTTGCAGATATTACTTAAGTGGTCTCTTTTCTTACCCGGAAATCTTGATGGCCAAATCTATCTGGAATTGTTGGAGAATGTTGTTCATCCAGCCTTCATACAGAAAAATAAATTGAAGAAATCCATGTAAACATAAATTTTCAGCAAGACGGTACACCTCCTTATTTCGCGTTGTTGCCTTTAGAAGTTTTTTTATTTTCAGACCAAAAATGCCTTGAAAATACAAAAGGAAATCAAACACATCTTTCTGGAGAGAAGAAAGTTAAAGAATTGCTGTAGAACAAATAAACAATAACGGTTTAAACGTCAATCAAGCAAGTAAAACATACAAAACACCTTATAGAACATTAAAAAGGCGATTGGATGCAAAAAGGCTGAACAAAACTGACTTTAGGAAAAAAACCTTCTCTTGGCTTTGAAAATGAAAAACGCATAGTGAAACACATTAAGCGACTACAGCAGTCTGGATTTTTAGAGACTCCAAATTTTGGGCGAAGTATTGCTTTTAACTTTGCCAAATCAGTTGGGAAGGAACACATTTTTGCACCAAGAGGCAGCAAAGAAGAAGAAGCTGGTGAAGACTGGTTTCGTTCGTTTATGGAAAGGTCACCAGACTTAAGCATTCGGAAAAGTGAAGGTTTATCGGTAGCGCGGGCTCAAGGTATGAACAGAGAAGACGTTATGTCCTGTTAGAAAAAACTCTAGTTGAAAACGACTTGCAAGGTAAAATAAATAAAAATTTCATTTTGTAATGAAAGTTGGGCGCCATTTTGTAGCGCAATACTAGTTGTTCGCCAACTGTATACTACTTTTCATAACCATAAGAAATTTTTTAAATAAATTATGTTTGTTTTGAGACTTGTTTTTTTTTACGGTTATTCTCAGGGGTGAGTTCTTTCCCCTATTAGCCATGATTTTTTTTGTGGGCGCCAGAGTTCCTAGAGACAATGCGAACTGAATATGAATACTTAAATATAAATAAATATAAAGACAATATATTTGATATCTCAGAAATAGCAATGTCTCGCAGGCCTCTATCCTGCGATAAATTAAAGAGATAAGTTTTAAAACAAGTAATATATTAACTATATAATTAAATGAGAATACAAATATGATTTATGGAGTTATTTGAAATGAAGTTTATCTGATGAATAAATTAATGTG
This sequence comes from Pissodes strobi, assembly GCA_016904865.1. Classification (NCBI taxonomy): domain Eukaryota; kingdom Metazoa; phylum Arthropoda; class Insecta; order Coleoptera; family Curculionidae; genus Pissodes; species Pissodes strobi. The sequence continues at coordinate 65,134 of MU186483.1, read as the reverse complement.
AAAGATAAAAAAAATGAAATGTTACAATTGGTCTTTACAATATGTTTATCTTCTGATTGGATAACACTTAGCTTCGTCCAATTATTCTGTAACCATGCGATCGTATTGGGACCCCCACTGGAACCGTTTCTGCCTGTTCCCAAGTTAGTATCTATTGGGCTTATCGACGTCTTATTTGGTTCACGAAGTATTGGTTCCCACAGAGTGGTTCAGTACAGCAAGTGGACGAACACCTGCTGCTTGACAAGCAAGATGTTTTCCAATCGTGCAGGTTTATAACATGAAATAAGAAATAAACTAGTCTTAAACCCATGTAGATTGCAAATTAAATAATATTCAAGGAAATATAATGTGAACATCAGTGACAATGTTAAACATATGATGAAGCAATCTACAAATTGAAAATTCACTGGTAAAAGCAGATACAATCAGAAACTTAAATTACAATGTTAAGTTGAGCAGACAATGAGCAAAAATTATAAATAATTACTGTTACTCAAGATTTCCCTTTCTTTACTTTAAAATATAAAATTCAAAGGAAAATAATGATTGAGATATGAAATTCAAAAGAAAATGATGATTAAAATATAAAATTCACAAGAAAATAATAAACTGACGTTCCAATTCAGTGACTCTCGGTAAATTTAAATAAAGGGTAACTTTAAACTTGATAATAAACAGAGAAATAGAGGTACAACCTCTAACAATGAGTCTTATGACTCAAAATAAGTAATTACTATTACTATTATTTAGGCCCTTGGCACATAAACGAAAACTGAGCGCAATTTAGCCTCAATTTAATTAAAGGTAAAGATAATATAATCACTACCTCGCATTCGAGATAGAAATTTAGGTAACAGATAAATTTACATATGTGAGATTAACCTCTCATAAATGCAAAATAATGTCGGTACATCAGGATTGACACTAGACAGGGTGAATGCTAATAGTTATATTATGCTTGATGTAACAAATAAATTGAAAATTTAATTAAATAAACCAATTTACTACCTTTGCAGGAATATATAGAATTTACTCCGAGAATTAACCCAAATAATACTGTTCAATTTGAATGAAAATACGTAAAATAATGTGCGGGACCACTGAACGATAAAATAATTACGATCTCCCTAAATTTGGACTAAGCCTCATTCAAATTACATGAATTTGATTAATGAGAGATGCAAATATTCACCAATAAATCGGTAATGTTACCCAAAAGGTCACAACAATAATTAAAAAATATTGAAGATGTAAGCTAATTAAAAGTGGAATATAAAAATGCTAAATTCTTGCTTTAGTCAAATAAGACTAAACGAATCATAAACAAATATTAATTATGTATTTAAAAATGAAAGAATTAGTTAAATATATTGCAAGATGAATTAAATATTTCAAGATTAAAAAATCAGCACTCACCCGTCAACGTCTCAACACAAGATAACCATACCGTATTCAAAATTCAAGACGTTGGAGAAAATTATGTTTGCCGATGTTTAATTGGCTAATTTATAACATGTGATCAACACTATAAACAACATAACGCAAAGTAATAAAAATACTCCATATTAAATATAGTAATCTACAGTAAAATAAATTCACGAATTGTAGATACAAAATAGCGTACTAGCGCTCTTAAAATCGTTATTCGCACGAATTAAACCCATTCGTGAATAGATGTCACGGGCGACTTAAATATCGAGAATAAATTGCAATTGAATGTAAAAATTTAAGTGTAGCGGAATAAGCATTTATTCCGTTACAACGTGGATGAAACTGACATAGTGTAACTTATAAATAAGCCTGGAAAAGGAGTGGTCTCTAAGGGTAGTAAATGCTTTTATACCGTAACATCAAAAGAAAAAGGGGATACTCTATCAATGATAGTGTGTAAGAATGCTGAAGGCAATTTTTTGCCCCCTGTTCTAATTATGAAGGGAGTAAGAAGTTATAACAGGCTAAAAGGTTTGCCACCGAGAGCGTCAATCTACATGAATAAAAAGTCATCGTACATAAATTCAGAATTATTCTTAAAATGGATTAAAGAAATTTTTGTACCCAGAAAAGAAGGGAAAGTTCTTTTAATTCTTAATGGACACTCGTCCCATGCAAGTCCTGATGTTCTAGAATTAAAAACCAGAAACAAAATAATATTAATATGTCTCCCAAGTCACAGGCACTTCAGCTCCTTGATCGTACATTTTTCAAACCCTTTAAGGAGTACTGCAGACAAAAGGCTCAAGACTGGATGGTTACTAACAAGGAGAGGAATATCACACGTGATTTTGTAGGGACACGTATTGATAACGCGTGGCAGAGGGCCACATCAGCAAAAAATTGACTTTCTTGTTTCACAGCTACAGGAATCTACCCTTTTAACTGGAACATTGTGCCAGATTACTTCTACGCGATATCCGACGCTTCTTTGTCTTCACAAAGTGTGATTGGCGCAGACAATGACAACAAATCGTTCTCGTTTGAAAGTGATGGCCCCGTAGGAGCATTGGAAATTGCCGATATTTCGCCACTTCCTCCGAAATATAACGCCACTGTTGTGAAAATTGCTAATACTTCCGCAATATTTTCGGGAAGTGCGATTACTACTCCTTCTTCATTGCAAACCGATGCCTCCTTCCGTCTCAATAAAAATTCTGATGCCATAGAAATAGTTGTAGACAAAAATGTTCTAGACAAATGACGATTTCGATTTTAAAGAAACAATAAATATCGAGAGACAAATACCTAGTAAGCAATGTGAACCGACTGCTAGTACCTCAAAAATGGGAATTGATGTCGGTGATACGTATGCAGAAACTCCATCAAAACTGTTGTTTGAAATAGCTTCGGTCCCTCAGATACTCGTCAATAAATGGAAGCGCAAGCAATCAGCGAAAATGTTGATACATGATATACAAATTATTATACCAATTAATACACAAAAGGGCAAGGAATGCCAAATGTAAGCTCAGAAAAATAAAAGAAGGACTAAAAAGGAAACCAAAGAACTGGTAGAATCTACTGGAGATACTGCAGTAAAAAGACAGGAAGACAAACGCGAAAAGAAAAAAGAAATACGAAGATTAAAAAAATACAGACAAATACAGCGATTGAGGATATGATGAAGGAAGACTGCAGATGTGCAGAATGTGACGAGAATTATCACACAACACCCGAAGTTGTAGATTGGATAGAATGCATAACTTGATAACACTGTTTTCATGAAACTTACACCATGTATGGAGACAATTGCAACGAATGTGGAAAGCAGAAGAAACGGAAACTGATGGCATCAAAAAGAGTTCTTTAAGTTAGGTAAGAATGTATTTCATTATAAATGGATATTTTGGTGTCTATCTGTTGGCTATCTATCCCATGTATGGGCAGCTATTATTTTTGACGTCAGCAACTATCCTCAGAACACCCCTTTGCGAAATGTTCACGTTTTCTTATAGATTATTGTTTCAAAGTCCTTTCACACTTGTTAAATTATGTTCAAAAAAGCAAATATTGATAGTATAGGCGACTATCTCACATTTACCCTACTATATTATGGACTTATATATGGCTTCTAAAAGTAAAAAAATATCATAAGGATATGGCCAAATTTCTCGTTATATTTTTAGCTTCTACCTAATATATGTAGATTGTGCAATATCAACATATTTGACTAATATTTAAGTGAAATATTGCAATTTTTTTTCTAGCATAATATTTGCAGATGATTAAAAATTTAAACGAAGCAAAACATTTTTCGGCGGGATTTCATATGCAATGAAACTTTTGAAATTATTTTATCGCTTTCGTTGGCTGCTTCAACTTTTGTATGAAACACTAAAAACAATAAAAACGTGTAATCACCAGCTACTATGCAATTTGCCTATAACTGGATCTTACCTTAATTAGCTAAGAATCACGGAAGCTCTTAAATTTTATAAAGGACGACTAAACATAAAGATATTACGGGATTTTTTCGTTTTAAATCAGTTTTCTTGTTAACATCAACTTAAAAGTATAAATATTTAAATTTATTCCGACAGCATTATGGTACCGAGATAAAAGCTGCGTATATAAAATACGTAAAGGACAGAAGCTTTTTTATCGAGATAAAAAATGTTTTACAAGTCAAATTAGAAATTTTATTAAAGGCGTATTCGCATACATCAGCCCCGTTCATCTTTTTGGAAAATTGGATAATAACAATTTACATTCCAGTGGTATTTGACTCTGGGGAATATTTTTTCTTTCCTGTTGCGAAATATAGTGGAATTATAATATTAAGTGGACTTTAAGATTTATCTACCATACAACCTAATTTTAAATTTAGATTTACTTACTTTACATGAATTGTTATGTTTCTTAATAAGCCAATCGCGGTAGATGGTGCTACGGTCAAGACATTATAATAAAGACAGTAAAACTATAATATTCATAAAGCGAAAAAAATATATATACAAACTAATTCGTTGTAAATCTATTATAGTTCATTCACCTACGATGACGGACGGAAAGCATTATCTAAAGAGTTATTTTTCCTTTACAATACAAATACACGTCTGATGCTAATACTACTAACTCTTTTTTTACCCACGTTTCGCCTCTTGGTTAACTATCTAATCTCTTAACAATTATGAAACACTTTCCTCTTCGGTATGTAATATATTTTGTTGCGTACTACGATTGGTTAACACAGATTTACCTTCTACTGGGGTTAAATCAGGTGACCTTGGCGGCCAGTCAATCTAACCCCACGAACCCCAACTAACCCAATTCAGTTTTCGTGAAAGAATTCATCAAAAAATTACACACCGATTACACGAGATAAGGAGTTGTACCGTCTTGCTGAAAAGGTAATTACTGACTTCGTAACTAGCATCCGCTTCTAAGACCGACTGTGATAATAACTTTGAATAAGTCGCATATGCCATTTTTAACATTTTGGAAAAGTTATACCTTACCCTAAGTGAAGGTGAAGCAGCCTCAGCTGTATTTTGCGATATATCTAAAGCCTTCGATTGTGTTGATCATGGCATTTTGTTGAAGAAGCTTGACATATATGGCTTTAGGGGCTCCATTCTTCTGTGGTTTAGGTCCTTTCTTTCGGGGCGTCAGCAGGTTGTCCAGTTTAATAATGAGCAGTCTGCTGTAGGTTTCTTGGAAGCAGGAGTACCTCAGGGATCAGTTTTGGGACCCCTACTTTTCCTATTATATGTAAATGACCTTTCACTGTCAATTTCTCAAGGCCATTTAACATCATTTGCAGATGACACCACTATTCTCTGGCATCACAGAAGCCCCATAGCACTACGCAACATTGTGGAAACTGAACTAAAATATATAAGGGATTGGTGTGAGTCAAACAGATTGAAATTTAATATCTCCAAGACAAATCTGTTACATTTTAAGGGAGGTTTGAGTAGTGTCTTGGTTGGGGAGGAAACAATTAATACTAATTGCTCTTCTAGGTTCTTGGGTGTATCCTTAGACTCTCGTCTTAAGTTTGATGCCCATATAGCAGCACTTTGTAATAAGCTGTCATCAGGATGCTCATGCAGGCCTTACTTTGTCTTAGAAAGAATCCTTACGCTGGCTTGCCTATTTATCCTGGAATCAGTGTGCATAGCATTCAAGAAATATGGCAGCATGATATCTAGGCGGCATCGGCAATCAAATACAAGAAGGTCTCATGTAATAGATTTGCCTATCCCCTCATCAACCTTAACAAAAAATCAATTTTTTATGACACAAAAAAGATGTTTAACCACTTGCCTTTAGAAATTAGAAAGATAAGCAACTATCTGTTGTTCAGGCGAAGAGTGAAGAAGATTTTTCTATCTTTAGCATTTTATACACTAGAGGAGTACTTTGTCCACAACTTTAACTGAATTAAAATTTTACAAATTGACTTTGTTTATTATTTATGAGTCTTTTAGCTCTAATTTTTGTGTTTTCATGACAAGTAAATTATTTTAACTGAAATTTTTCAATACATTTATATCATAGGTTTAAGTGTTTAAAGCATAATTGGTTTAGCTATCCATTTTACTAGATGTATTTGTGACCTACCTAGTGATAATAAATTAGTGTATTTATATAGTTTTTCTTATAACAACTTATATCCAGTTCTGTGTTTATATAGAATTAAGTATTTTAGGACGTTTTCAGCTTTGTCAATGAGAAGTAACATTTCTTTGGATAAAAAAGCTATATTTGAGTTTGAGTTTAAAGACTGGCACTGACACTAACTAAAGAGGCATGGGTAAAGAAGGTAACGGGAAGGGGTCGGCCCGCATTGCTGCTGATTCGGATATATTTGGATAAATGTGTTGATTCGGTCTCTCAGTCGCAGAAGGTTAAAAAGGTAAATACGAAAAAAAAGTTTTCACTTGTATTTCTGATCAGTTTCCAGCATTTAGGAATGCTTCCTACGATTACTTGCGTAATATCTTCGCAATAGACTGACGGGTGGTCAGTGCCAAAGCAGACGTCGAGCCAAGGAAAATCCAACTAGAACTCTCTTAGATCCTCCCAGTTTGCACAATTGTAATGCCAGATTTTACGAAGTAATGGTGAAGCCTTCTGTAGGAGTGGCAGTTCACAAACCGTTGTAATAAGTTTGTGGTCGGAAGTACCTAATGGCGGAACAACTGTAATTGTGTTGTACTGGTCAGGATTTGTGGTTAGAAAAATAATCAGATGGGCGGAAAATTCACGTCTCTCTGAGATCCGAGTTGGTTCGTCTACAAGTTGAGTAAGCCCGCAGCTGATGGCAAATGTTTTAGCTTTTCTACCTTCGTTGTCGGTCTTGTTGCGATGTTTGAGCCAGTTGGTGTTATGGGAATTGAAATCTCCCAGAACGATTATTTCTGAATTGGGGTGGTCGACTTGTATTGAGGTAGCTAGTGTTGTGAAAAAGCTTTGGCACGCTTTATCTCTCATGGGACGATATAGACACAACACAACTCTTAAAACTTTTATTAGAAAAAGTGATCAAGAAATAATCAATACAGCTATATCGCAAACGAAGAGACATGCACATTATAATTAGGGGGTAAATTGTAAATTTAATAAATCTTTGATAATAGATATTTTTATAAGTGTTGTTGGGGACACACCCCAACAAGTGTATTAACTTGCCATTTTTTACCGGATAGTTTGGTGATAACATCCTGTATGTATGTAGTATGAATGAGTCATGACTGATCCACGAATGACTTTATTTAACCCCAGGCAAACAGAAATTTGTGCATTTAAATCATCATATATGTCAGTTCGTTAATACCCCTTAGTCCAAACCTGGATGGTCGATTCCATCATATGCATAATAAGATCATTTACACAAATAGAGCACTATGTAAAAGTTGACCTCTCCTGTTGATCGATCTGCATGGCCCTCCGCTCGCTTCGCTCGCTACGGGGGCTCAAGAAAAGGAAACTAACCAGGTGCTGACCCAAACTAACCCAAGACATACCCAAAATGAAGAAAAAACTGTTTAGAAACATAATCTTAAAAAAATTAAAAAAAAGCAACGGGGTTTGAACCCGGGCCGTCCAGGTGAGAACCAACCATCTAAACCCCTCGACTACGAGAGCTCTTGCCACAAATTGATTGCATCACGAATACATATTGTAATACGAGATGGATCGACCAATAGGAGAGGTCGATTTTTACATAGTGCTCTATTTGTGTAAAGGATCTTAAAACGCTCATCATATAAAGCTAAATGTCATTTTGTCATTTCAATCGGGTGTAAGCGTTTTCAATTTAATATACCCGTGTCTCCGTCAGTGTTCAGCAAACAGCACATGTCAAAGAAAGAAAGAAAGCCACGCGTACTTTCGCTCCAAGCCCCACTCTCAGCCGACTTTTAGCTAGGCGCCTTAAGGCCAGCGAGAAGAAGAAATTATATGGCATTCTCGTTCTCATCTTCGCGCCAATAGGTCCCATCCTTTTAGGCAAATTCTCCGATTGTATGCACAGATATTAGAGAATGTTTAGTGTACCTCTGTTATTTTTGTCCACGTTGGACAAAAACCTCGTTTAGACAAACTTTATGGCCAGAAACGACGTAACATTTCCATGAATCCATTCAAATCGAAAAATCAAGGTATTTTATAGATTGAAAGGAAAGTTTAAGATTTAAAGACAAAGTTCCATTTTTATAGTAACAAATCAAGACTTTTTAGTAACTATTTTAATTAAGCACCCTTTTGTATTTAGTTTTTATGTGAGTGAATGATTGAATGCATGGAAGTAGCTAAGAAGTATTTAAAAATTGTACCTATATTTTTTACATCAATTGCAAATGCACAATTGCATTGGTAAAGTACATCAACATACCTACCGAGTTTTAATTCACACAATCTATGTTTAAATCTCCAACACCCTATTTTTATACAGTCCACTCCTTTAATTGCTTGTAGTTAAGTATGCTGTTAATCGCTACGCTCACCTTTGTGGTCAAAATAAGTTAATACAATTAATTTGTTTGTACCGACCAAGTATCCTCATTATCATCTCTACTCACCGACGTAAACCGAACTCCCCCAAAGTATACAACTCCCTCGGCATTCAGCAAATGGAGCAATCAGCATCTAGTATGACCAAGCAAAATTTCTAGCCGGATACCGTCACGACGAGTGAAAAGTCGTGACAGTATTGAATGAGGTTTAAAACCCGGGCGAGATATCCTTTGCACGTAGGGCACCAATATGAATTCAAGGTGTGCCCACTCACGTACCAATGTCTTATGTCCTCCGGCTTCAGCAGGCAGCTTCCGAAAGGCACATCTCGACATATGATGATGATGATATGAGCTAATCTCGAGATATATAAAGTGAACTAAACTAACCTAAACTTTAACCCTAGTAAACATTCCTTTGTAAACGTACATATAACTAAAGATGTTTAATTTGAGATCATAAGCAAAGGCGCAGAAACGTGTCAGGTGTGTTTCAAGACTGCATTTAAATTTAAGTATTTATGAAGTCAAATACTAGTTTCATCGGAATTGAAAAGATTAGACTTAAAAGACACGACACCGACGCTTCTGTATAAAAGCCAATATTATTTTTCATTATCCAATTTAGAAAATTTTGGAAATAATGCCAAGAAATATAAAATTAACTTTTAACGTTTAGGTTTTTTTACTCATTAATAGTCTAGACAAAAAAACGTAAATTTTCAATCTGGCGTATTACGCTTAATTGTATGCAGAGAATGCAAGAACATGCATTATTTAAGCTATAAAATATCAAATTACGTAGATGGTACACATCTTTAGACGAGATATAACAACAAAACTCGGCTCGGTAACGGCACGTACTCGTTTTCCACTTTTTTCATTACTTAAGTCTACATTATTCATTTTCCGCGGAAAAAAGTTAAAATTCAAATTTCGCTTTTAAAATTACTAGCGTTCTCGCTAAAAATAACAAATGACGTTGCATATTTAACACGCTACGCTGCTTTAAACTTTGCATCATGGATCGGCGCGAAGAATGAGCGACGAATGTTTGTCATTTTCAAACTCGAGGGCGAATTCATTAATCAACGTTATCTTATGAATATTATTGCATATCAAATAGGCAATTTATAAAGATATTGCGACAAGCAGATTACGCGCTTAAAACGTCAAATCAAAGATGTTACTCTACTGTCACAGCGGAAGAAAAACGGTTGTACTGTTGGTGATCGGGTCTGTTTCAGGAAATTGCCATACAAGTGAAGAAGAAAATTGACTATTATTTCTTAAGTCATTATATCCTTATCTTTTTCAAGCATATCTTTGGTTTCTTCAAGGTTCAGATGGTTATAATATGTGTTTTCCTGTAAAGAAGGTTAGTATAAGAAATTATAGGAGTGTGAGGTGGTATCACCCTATATTAGGTGAAATGAGGGAACGATTGGCATGGTTAAATGACCTTTGTTTAAGTTGCCTCACATTGAGATAGTAATTTCTAAAAAATCAGTACAGGCAACAATGCCCTTTTTTTTTTCTTTATGGCAGTGGCATACACACTAAAGGGAGATCCTATGGCGCTCGACGAGCGGTGTGTGTGCGAAGATGTTGATTGACACGGTTCTTGACTAGTTGTAGGTTGTAATTAGTGGGAAACAGATGTCCTGGAAGTGAGTTCCACAGTGATGCAGTGCGCCAGACAAAGGAGTTCTTGTAAAGTGATGTTCTAGGTGTTTCTAGTTGTACGACGAACTGGTGCGCTCTTGCCGTTTGTCGTGACTGTCTGACAGGAGTTGCCAGGGACGGGAGGATGCGGACCAAATCCTGGGAACATCTGCCGTGAAAGTATCTGTAAAACAGTGACATTTCGGCCACAAGACTGCGGTGTTCCAGACTATCCAGATTCCGGATCAACTCCGGGTCGCCGACGAGACGCACAGCTCTCTTCTCAATGGAATCCAGCAGCTTTAGGATGTGCTTTAGTGCGGCAACCCAGATATGTGAGCAATATTCTAAGCACGGACTTATTTGCGCTTTGTACAGCTGCGGTGTATAGAGTTTTTTGTTGCGAAATAGCGCACCAAGCTTCTGGGATGCTGATTTTGCGATGTTAGCAACATGGTCATGCCATGACATATTGCTGTTGACCGATACACCCAGCAGTCCGATTGACGAGGATGAAGGAATGGTCGATCCTGCCATAATGATGTCAGGGCCTGCTGTATTGGCCCTCTTGGTAAACGTTGCTGCTTGGGTCTTTGCTGCATTGAACTGGACCAAATTTCGGTTGCCCCAAGTTTGAACTTTCTCCAGGTCTTGATTAATAGCTGTAATCTGCTCCTGTCTGCGGTGGTGAGTCTCAGTCGCTGGTAAGGGTTTTTATGATCTAAAGTGGGAGACAAGGGTACTGTCATTTGCAAAACTGTAAACAGGATTATTCGTTTCGTTCAGCAGGTCATTAATATAGATAAGGAACAGAGTTGGTGAAAGTATTGCGCCCTGAGGCACGCCCGCGTTGATGGTGAATGTGTCCGAGATGTGTCCATCGACTGCAACGTGTAGGGATCGGTTCTGAAGGAAACTGGCTAGCCAGCTGCAGAGAGAGGCTGGCAGTCCTAAGGACGGCAGTTTGTTGAGCAGTCCGTCATGCCAAACTCTGTCGAATGCCTTTGAAATATCCAACTCAATCGCTCGAGACTCTCCGTAGTTTTCAATTGCCCTACTCCATATATGAGTGACATACGCCTATAGATCTCTCTTTGCGAAAGCCGTATTGATTATCGCTGATTATTCTGTTGTTCTCGAGGTACTTGAGTAGTTGCTGGTTGACTACACGTTCCATGACTTGGAGATTATTGGAAGCAAGACAATTGTTCGATAGTTTGAGGGCGTGGTTTTCTTGCCTTTTTTTGAAACAGGTTGCACTCGAGCGACTTTCCAAGAGGATGGGTAAGTCCCTTTTCTGTAAGAAAGAAAAAAAGCTTGGAAAAAACGGGTGTTAGTTCGTTGGCGCAGTTCTTTCGCACGATGGCAGGTATTCCGTCCGGTCCTGATGCCTTTGGCGTATCTAGTTCTTTAAAAATTTTGCGAATATCATGATGATGAAATTTGAGTTCTGCCATGGTAGTGTTGATGTTCGATATGGTGGGGAGAGTCTTGCCTTGGGGGACGTCTAAGGTAGAGTGCGATGAAAACATTTTAGCGAGCATGTTTGCTTTTTCCTTGGCTGTAGTCGCCGTGACTCCACGTTCGTCCGTCAAAGGTGGGTGAGACGTTTTTGTAAAGTTGTTACTTACTGCCTTTGCTACCGACCAGAAATTCCTGAACCACTGAGACATTGCAAAAGCGGATTGCTTATTCAAATTACATATAAAATGCAGATAATGATGATTAAATCTGCATGGAGTGTTACAAATGATTTAAGAGGAATTACAAATAAGTTGTTAATATCATGTGAAATTACTGCTGCTGTTTTTTATAAACATAGCAGAGTATGTTATAGAAAAGTTACCGAAACTAGACATGAGCTAAGCTTTTGTGAGGTGCTTTCAAGAAAAAGTCTTCTTTCTTGCTTTATAGTCTAGATCTTGATGCGTCTGACTTATAGTTTGATGGCTCGGCATCAAAAATCAATCATAAACTAAGTTTCCGCCAGGAGGTTTCTAAGAAAATATCTTCCTTTTTCATGACAATGCGTCATGAGTCTTCCAGGTAATTAAGATCATTTGTCTTATACTCTAGATCTTGATGCGTCTGACTTCCACCTGCCATAAAGCTTAGATCTAGTTGCCTCATTGCAATTGAAAGCTTTGAGTTATAGTTTGCAATCATGAGCCAAGTTTCTGTCAAGAGGCTTCTAAGAAAGTGTCTTCTTTGTTCACGACAATGCATCATAAGTCTTCCAGGTACTCAAGATCATTTGCCTTACACTCTAGATCTTGATGCGTCTGACTTCCATCTGCCGCAGAGCTTAGATCTAGTTGCCTCATTGCACTTGAAAACTTTGACTTTTAGTTTGATGGTTCTGCATCAAAAACCAATCAATAGCTAAGCTTCCGCCAGGGGGATTCTAGGAAAATATCTTCGTTCTTCATGACAATGCGTCATGAGTTCCAGGTACTCAAGATCATTTGCCTTATACTTTAGATCTTGACGCATCTGACTTCCACCTATCATAGAGCTTAGATCTAATTGTCTCAATGTAATTGAAAACTTTGACTTGTAGTTTGATGATTCTCCATCAAAAACCAATCATAAGCTATGCTCCTTTCAGGAGGCTTCTAGGAAAATGTCCTCTTTCTTCATGACAATGCATCATGACTCTTCAAGGTACACAAGAACATTTGCCTTATACTCTAGATCTTGATGCATCTGACTTCTATCCGCCATAGAGCCTAGTTTTAAACCCGTCGCAATTCAGTTTCTTCACAAATTTGTAAAGTAAATACAAGGTAAATACAAGCAGTGTTGAAGTTGCTTTCTATTGGAATGTGACTTCACATCACTACTGCATGTCAGTTGACGCAAGCGCTGTTTAGTTAGGTACGAATCCTAAAAAACGAAAAATGGTAAATAAATAATAATGGTGTTTGGTCATAATTAATAAGATGAATGGCTTATATTATGTACTTTAGATCTTGACGCATCTGACTTCCACCTGCCATAGAGCATAGATCTAGTTGCTTCATTTTAATTGAAAACTTTGACTTGTAGTTTGATGGTTCTGCATCAAAAACCAATCATAAGCTATGCTTCTGACAGAAGGCTTCTAGGAAAATGTCCTCTTTCTTCACGATAATATCTCATGAGTCTTCCAGGTACTCCAGATCTTTTGACTTATACTCTAGATCTTGATGCGTCTGACTTACACTTGGCACAGAACTTAGATCTAGTTGCCTTAGTGCAATTGAAAACTTTGATTTATAGTTTGATGGTTCTGCATCAAAAACCAATCATGAACTATGTTTTTGCCAGGAGGCTTCTAAGAAAATGTCTTCTTTCTGCATGACAATGCGTCATGGGTCGTCCAGGTACTCAAGATCATTTGTCCTACACTCTAGATCTTGATGCGGCTGACTTTCACCTGCCATGGAACTTAGATCTAGTTGCCTCATTGCAATTGAAAACTTTGTGTTATAGTTTGATGGTTCGGCATTAAAAATCAATCATGAACTAAGTTTCTGCCAGGAGGTTTCTAAGAAAATGTCTTCTTTCTTCATGACAATGAGTCATGAGCCTTCCAGGTACTCAAGATCATTTGCTTTAGACTCTAGATCTTGATGCGTCTGACTTCCACCTGCCTCAGAGCTTAGATCTAGTTGCCTCATTGCAATTGAAAACTTTGAGTTATAGTTTGATGGTTCGGCATCAAAAACCAATCATGAGCTAAGTTTCTGCCAGGAGTCTTCTAAGAAAATCTCTTCTTTCTTCATGACAATGCGTCATGAGTCTTCCAGGTACTCAAGAACATTTGTCTTATACTCTAGATCTTGATGTGTCTGACTTCTATCCGCCATAGAGCTTAGTTTTAGATCCGTCGCAATTCTGTTTCTTCACAAATTTGTAAAGTAAATACAATGTAAATACAAGCAGAGTTGAAGTTGCTTTTTAATGGAATGTGAAGTCACTGCATGTCAGTTGACGCAAGCGCTGTTTAGTTAGGTACGGTCATAATTAATGAGATCAATGGTTTATATTATGTTGAAAAAAATGGTTGTGTAAGACACGCTTTTGATGCGGACATATATAACTTTATTTATAGTTAATCTCGAAAAAAAGAATAGAGTCGAATCGAAACGATCATAAAATTGTGATACATCCCTGTGCAGAAGCCTAAGAAACTCTTAGCGCATCAAAGTAATTTACAGTAGGGCCATTCAAATGAGCAAAGAAACATTGGCCGCCGGTGGTTATTAATCACCGGCTCAATTTTCATATATACGGCGATCAATTTCCGCTCTTCTTGTGTATATTATTCCGAAAGGGTGCGGTAAATGATTTCGAAAACTAAATAGAACCCGATATGTATTACAAGAGGGCGTTCCGAGTGGTCGCTGAATAGAGAATGAATATTGTACATCCTAAGTGTTTGGAGAAAAGTTGATTATTAATTACCGTTTAATGATATACCTTCAATGCTGACGTAGAATTAGGATTATGTAATATTTCAGAAATTCGAATCAGAAGATTTAAGAAAATTAAAACTCGTTTAGATTATACCAGAGCGCGCACTGAATCGACTCTAATTGTTACGATCCATTTTGCTACAGTATCCTCAGACATCCCGGCTTGGCTCAGAAAAGCCAATGGATGAAAGGGCACAAATTGCCGATTGTTCCGATGGCTGTTGCCTATTTTTAAGTAGTATAGATGAAGCTGAAGAAGAGCATTCGCTATGTCTGACGAACTTTTAAAAACTTGAAAACACGTCATCGTCATCTTCAAGCAAATCAGGAACTAATAACAAAACTATCTTTTAAGATTAATGATTTGTATTCAGTACCTTAGTTTATGTTTCTTAATTTCTTGACATGCTAAGACAATCATAATCCCTTTATCAAATTCTGATGAATTGGAACAAATAATTTTTTTGAAAAGTGTAGTTAGCATTGTTTAAGGCTCTCCAATGGAATCCAGCAGCTTTACGGTATGCTTAGGTGCCGCACCCCAGATATGTGAGCAATATTCTAAGCCTGGTCTTATTTGCACTTTGTAGAACAAGAGCAGTTGCTGCTATGTATACAGTTTTTTGTTACGCACTAAGCTTCGGTAAGGCTGATTTTGCGATGTTAGCAACGTGGTCATGCCAGGACATATTGCTGTTGACCGACACAACCAATAGTCCGATTGACGAGGATGAAGAAATGGTCGATCCTGCCATAATGATGTTAGGACCCGCCGTATTGGCTTCTTTGGTAAACGTGGCTGCTTGGGTTTTTGCTGCATTGAACTGGGCCAAATTTCTGTCGTCCCATGTTCGAACTTTCTCCAGATCTTGATTAATTCAAATCAAATGAAATCAAATCAAATAATCTTTAATGTCAATATACATACAGTATTTACATACGTCAAAAAAAAGTTAGTACAAGACAAAGCATAGACCAATATTATAAAACAAAGCATTGTCTGAACAACACCATAAGGTCTTTGGATTAAAATAATTCATAGGACATTTAAAATTTGACAAGACCATTATTGTAGATTGGCGTAATGAGTGCTTGCTTCAAGGTTTTTGTGAATATACCCTCTCCAATACACATGCTGAAAAGTTTTGTGAGAGGAGCAATAATTAAGTTTACAATTGATTTTATTAGTGGCACTGTTAGATTATATCAGAACTTTTTTTTATTTTTAGGTTTGTTGATAATATCCCTCATATTTATGAAACTCATTTCTTTAAAAACAAAGTTCTCAGTATGAATATTAAGATTGCCTAGGTACTGGATGGGGTCAGTATTGGCCTGGGGCATACTCCCAGTTAGCTTTTTAGGTATATTTGAGAAAAATATATTAAATTCCTCTGGAGATATTTTTGTATCTGCAGCATCCTTCCCCTTGCATCCCCTCTTCTTGTTTATTATACCCCACATGCATTTTACTGGATTAGCTGCGGAAACTATGGCCCTATCATTAGCAAATCTCTTTGCTTCCACAATAGCACGTTTATACTCCATTTTATAACTTTTGAATGCTTTCAAATCATTGACTTTATTATACTGCTTGCACACATCATTCAAAAGGCGCAAAAACTCCCTCATGCCTCTAAGGTCATCATTAAACCAGCTCACCTTGTTTGGTTGATCAGTTCTAGTCACAACAGTTTTCTATGGAAAGGACTGCAGATAAGCTCTCTCCAATCGGTTTATGAAAATTTGTACTTTTTCATCAACATTAGTGTTTATATCCGCTATAAAGTCCCAAGAAAGATTTTCTATTAAACAGTGAAATGTAAGCAATCCATGATGTGTACTCGACCATGCATGTTTTTCTATGGAAACTTTTTTATTTTCCATAGTGAAACTCTGAATTTGGCCTAGGTGGTCTGAGATATTAAAATTTATTGTTTTTGTCAAGAAATAATTGCTATGAAAATTTACGAAAACATTATCCAGGCAGGCTTCCCCACACGTTGCTTCAAAAAACATCTGTTTAAAACCATAAGTGGCAAGTAGGTCATCAAGGGCCGCTGACTCACTTTGCCCTGAATTGAGCAACACATTGAAGTCACCCTCCAGGAGAATGCGTTTGTCCTGACCTATGTGACCTATGACATCGTCGATTGCAGACATAAAAGTGCCAAAGCTGCTTCCAAGCGTCCTATACATACAGACTAAAAACATATTTTTTACTGACGCAACACAAAGCTCCACACATCTTTCAACATTAAAAGAGTTAAAATCCAATGAAACAAAATCTAAGTGTTTTTTAACCAATATTACAGTACCTCCACCATGACTCGCGGAGTGAGAATCCTGCAACTTTGTAATTGGACAGGTTGAAGGCATCTATTTCTTCTTTTGCAAGCCAATGTTCTGTTAAACAAACAACGTCTATTTCTGCATCCTCAAGGGCTGCTTCTAATTCATGCATTTTATTTCTTATAGATCGCACGTTATAGTGAAGAAGGTGTACCATATTTATTTGCTGCTCCCGGGATGTTGCCTTCCTAGAATTTGTCTCGGCTGAAACCTTAACGTCCTCAAGTTTAAAAACTGGTTAATGTTTACACCAGTTGGCCACAATGCAGGGTCCATGGCAGTTGCCTTACATTGAATGGGAACTCGCATTTTGAAGGAACTGTATTTCATATCCTGCTTAGTTTTCAGCTTTTCACAAACACACTCAGGAATACCAAATTTTTTAACGTAGGATTCAATTTGGTTAGGTTCGGTAGTGGTTACCAGACCAGAGACAAAGAGCCAGGAGTAGTTTTTTAGATTTGCTGCTTGCAGCTCCTGTACATTTTCTTTGTTCCCTATGATAGGGGCAGGTCTCAGACTTACATCGTGAATTCGCCTTCTTTTTTTCCTTTCAACCAATTTCCAACCATCTTTTTCCTTACTGTGCACATCTTCCGGGTTTTCATCTTTGGTTGCAACCGGCTTACTTTCTTCGTGCGGCAGTTGGAGCCCCAGATTTCCAGCACTTTCCTTCCTGTCTAAAACTAAGATGTTATTATTAAAATTTTCGCTCTCTTTTTGTGCTTTTCGACTCCAACAGTTTAGTTGGGAATTGTCAACCTCAAACACATCAGCGACTGGCGCATTTGGACTACTAAGATGTTTATAATTTGGGACTTGGCTTCCGAAAAGCGCATTTTCAATGTTGCCAACCTCAGAAATTTCTGGTCGCATTTGCGTGGTTGATGCAGCCGTTCCGCTGCGTACTATGGTTCCACTGCGTTCCCTTGTCGGACCCATTTCTACTACTCTGGTCCCGATAGACAACAGATTTGAGGTGTCAACACTGTCAACGTCAAGAACAGATTGCAGTTTGGGTGGTAGTGGAGCTGTTTGTTTACCTTTGTTGTATTCTAGGTTTTCGGCGGAAATTTTCTTTTTGGATTCGTCCAGTTTTTTTGTAGTTTTTTTACCTTTTCCCTCAGAAGGCTGTTGTTCTCAACAAGGATCTCATTTTTGCTTTTCAGCTCATTCAGCAGCTGAATCTTTCCATCAGAAGGCTCTGATGCCTCCGATGCCGATGGTAAGGTAATGTTGTGCACGAGGCATATCACCCGTGTCTCGTCGATAAATCTAAATCGGGTACCCCAATCTCGCTGTGCACATGATTTGTGATACACATTTCCACATTCTACAAATTATTATGCTTATTTTTGTAACACTTAACGTTAATTTTGTCACTAGCTTCACTTTCACGCTCATTTTTAGTAGGCGCCTTCTTGTTGAATTGTTGTAAGCTACTCCTGTCTGCGATGATACGTCTCAGTCGCTGGTAAAGGTTTTTCTGATCTAAATTGGGAGACAAGGGTACTGTCATCTGCAAAACTGTAAAAGGTTTATTGGTTTCGATCAGCAGGTCATTAATATAGATGAGGAATAGAGTTGGTGAAAGTATTGCACCCTGAGGCACTCCCGCATTAATAGAGAATGTGTCTGAGATGTGTCAATCAACTGCAACGTACAGAGATCGGTTCTTAAGGAAACTGGCAAGCCAGCTGCTGAGAGACCCTAGCAGTCCGAAGGACGGCAGTTTGTTGAGCAATACGTCATGCCAAACTCTGCCGAATGCCTTCGATATATCCAACGCAATCGCCCGAGATTCTCCGTAGTTCTCAGTTACCCTACTTTATATATGAGTGACTTAGGCCAATATATCTCCTGTCGATCTCTCTTTGCGAAAGCCGTATTGGTATCGCTACCTATTCTGTTGGTCCCGAGATACTTCAGTAGTTGCTGATTATTGGCCGCAAGCCAATTGGACAATACTTTGGGGCGTTCTTGCCTTCTTTGGGACAGGTTGTAGTCCAGCGACTTTCGAAGAAGATGAGTACATCCCTTTTCGGTAAGGCAGAGAAAAAGTCTAGAAAAAATGGGCGATAGTTCGTTGGCGCAGTTCTTTAAGACGTTGACAGGTATTCCGTCCGGTCCTGGTGCCTTTTGTGTATCTAGCGCTTTGAAGATTTTACGAATATCTCGGTTATGAAACTTCTGTCATGGCAGTGTTGACGTTGGATATGGTGGGGAGAGACTTGCTTTGGAAGACGTTTAAGGTCGAGTGCGATGAAAACATGGCGTTCACGTTTGCTTCTTCCTTAGCCGTATGTCGTCTGTCAAAAGTGGGAGAGACGTTTGTGTAAAGTTATTACTTACTGTTTTTGCTACCGACCAGAAATACCTGTTGCCACTGGATATTGAAAAATTTTATTCCTGATCCCTTAATTGTTTTTGTCCTTAGTTTTGTCAATCACACGTTTGTATTTGTTTCTCGCTTCGGCAAAATAATTTCAACTTTCAGCGGTCTGATTTTGCTGCCAGTACTTGTAGGATTGCTGTTTCCTACCCACAGCTCTTTTGCATGTTCTGTCGAACTAGGGCTTTCCTTTTGACGGTAACTTGATGGAATTTGGGATGCATGCTTCCATTCCTGAGGAGATTACAGCGTAATCTCTTCGCCGACCAGTCGTCAGTGCGAAAGCAAAAGTCGAGCCAAGGAAAATCTAAGTAGAACTCTCTTATATCGTCCCAGTTTGCACAATTGTAATGCCAGATTTTTCGAGGCAATGGTGGATCCTAATTGCGGACCAACTGTAATTGTGTACTGGTCAGGATTTATAGTTAGTTTAAAAAGATCCGACAACTTCGTCCCTCTCTGAGTTTTTTACTGATATATTTATTTTGTTTATTTGGATAACCAGAAATAACCCAATTACATTTTTCAAGAACCAGCGGGAATTCGGTTACATAATAATAATTTTTTACTCTACCTTAGTATGAATACTAAACACATTAAATATTAGGCGGAATTTCGTTATTACTAAAATTTCGAATAACTAAAATCTTGTATATTTGCAGTTACTTTTTTTTAGTTTCTACAAATCCAGCTGAAATTGCCCAGCAAAAAATAAAGCGCGCGAACTCTTTAATTTACTTTTAATCCAGATTGATCAAAACCAACCAAAACTAACCATTAGCGAAATTATTTTAATTCCGCTTCTCCAAAATATCCTGCACTAACCCTAAGTAATCAATACCCAATGTAAAGCAAATGCTAATTCGTGAACAAATTTGTGGTTCGTCAATATAGTGTCAGTGTAAAGCTGTGCCAGTGGCATTTTCTAAAAGCTACTTCGTTGAAAGTATTAGGAGAAGTTATACAACATAGTGTTGTTTTGTTAATATTCTGTTATTTTTAATAACTAACTAGATTTTTGTTGGTTTCAGGTAAGATAGCAGATTACAAGATGGTAAGTTTCTAAATGTAGGCCAGTGAATAGCAATTTCTAAATGTGTTGATTTTATTCGCCTTCTAATATTGGTCAATTATAATTCTAGACTATAATACCAAGGACACGGTCCTGAATGTTTTTTAGTATATAGGTAGTAGTCCGCGGGTGGAAATTAAAAAAGGACAAATGTACCAAAAAGTGAAAGATACGGAAAAAAGTAATTCTTGATAAAAGTTTTTGCTTAATTAGAAAATACGATTCACCATTAAGAATACTGTCGTACGGGCCGAGTAAAAAACGCAATAATGTTCTTTGTCAATATGGTTATTTAATTAAGTATTTGTTTAATCTAAACTAGTTCTCATCAAAATTGAGCAAAGGATTCTTATAATAAAGTATTATGGGGATGGCCAAATATCATACCTTTACGTCAAGAAACAATTTAGGGAGAAATTTTTAGAAATCCCAGGAACCGTGATGGCAATCTGCAAGATAATAAAAAGTTCCAAAGAACTAGTTCGGTTTTGGACCTCAAAAAGAAAAGGGAGAAATATGATCATAATGATACCGCCACATTTTTAGTTCTTTAATCTGTTTCCCTGCTATGTCCCTTAGAAATCGTGCTGGTGCTGAATAGTAGGAAGTTGTGAAAAAAAAAACATATTCAGAAGATCTTAAAAGAAAATAAAATGTTTTCGTTCAAACCCCAGCCTCAGAAAGGGAATTTATTCACTTTTGCCAATCTAAGTTGCGTTATAATTTTATCCCATAGTCTTTACTTTGCAGTGCAACGGTGTATAATTTATTCTTTTGATACAGTGAACGTCGCAATTGAGGCAGTTGATCCTCCAGGCAATCCTCCAACTCAAGAGAGGTAATTTTTCTTTGTCTAATTTAATGGTTTGATTGCTTTTGTCTCTGTTAGTTTTTTTCCATCGACCACCGGTTGCATTGCATTCCATAGGATATTTTAACTTTTTCCTTTTATCATATCTGAACTTTGTTTTTAATGTAACTTTAGTATTGATCTTATGGGGAAGTTTGTACTATTTAGGGGAGGTTCATACCTATTTCTTTTATACTTACGTTATTTGCACCTTTTGTATTTCTTTTATTTGCTGATGGTTACTGAAAATCCATTGATAATTTTTGGGGTGATTTGTTTTATAAAAAATATGTATATGCAAGGGGGGGGTGGGCTGTAATTTCTTTATTGAAGTAAGTGTTTGCATGTGTGTGAACTACAATACACTGGTTTGTTAACTTTATATGAATCTATTCTTCAAAATAAATCATAACAATAATGAAAATATCTTAACAAGAAAATGTTTATATTTTTTTGTTGTTGTTCTGTCTCCTCGGTAACCGCCTCGTCTCGTAGCATTTTCAGTCGGTGGCACAACAAGTACAAACATGCCCCCGGCTTTGGAAGGCTCGACTTACAACACGGGTAGAGGGCAAAGCCTAATTAAGGCTCTACTGGTTACACCATCAGCAGTCTTCAGATTAGCTACACGTGAGACGCCGTCATTTCATTTAACAAGACTTAAAATTCGGCCTAGTTTCCATTTTGAAGGTGGAAGATTATTGTCTTTCATTAATACTAATTGTCCAATCTCAGCTGCACCATGGTTTCTTTTCCATTTGTATCTCTGTTGAAGCCCGCCAATGTATTCACGACTTCATCTAGCCCAAAAGTGTTCATAAAGCTTTTGAAGTAGCTGGTACTGGCTTAAACGGTTTTCTTGAAGATGGTTAACTGAAGGCTCAGGTAAGGCTTCAGTCGATTTTTCGATGAGAAAATGGGCCGGCAAGAGGCAGGTTAAATCATCGGGATCGTTTGTCAAAGGAGTAAGAGGACGGGAGTTGCGAATGATCAGCGTTTGGAAATCAAAGAAAAATAGGCTAGTGCTGCCTAGAACGCGTTTTAAATGTTGTTTAAAACTTTTGACGCCCGCCTCCCAAATTCCCCCGAAATGGGGAGAGTTCGTCGGTATAAAATGCCATTTGATACCTAACTTAGCCACTTCATTAAATATGTCGTTTTCATTGTCTTTAAGAAAGTTAAATAGTTCTTGCAAATCACGA
Source organism: Pissodes strobi (assembly GCA_016904865.1). Classification (NCBI taxonomy): domain Eukaryota; kingdom Metazoa; phylum Arthropoda; class Insecta; order Coleoptera; family Curculionidae; genus Pissodes; species Pissodes strobi. The sequence continues at coordinate 42,682 of MU186483.1, read as the reverse complement.
TTAGCTTTGACGAAGTTCGTCCCATTATCCGAATAGACTTCGGATGGTTTACCACGTCGACTCATGAATCGATTGAAAGCCTGAAGAAAGTCTTCAACGCTTAGTGATAATACGATTTCTTAATGTATAGCACGACTGCTAAAACACACAAACAGGGAGACCCAACATTTAACGGGTTTGCAACCACGCCCCCTTTATCCTTCATATTGAACGGTCCACAATAATCTACCCCCACCACTGTAAAGGGCGACAACGGTCGGACGCAAGACTCCGGTAAATTGTCCATAATGCCTTGAGTCCTTTTGGGGCTATACCTTGAACGCAATTTTTTACAATTGTCCTTGATACATCGACCAGATATAGGCCAGAACCTTTCTCTAATACTGGACAACAGAAACTGCGGACCAGCATGAAGTAATCGTCACGAGGACTACCTGTTAGCCATGTTGGCCCAAAAAACCACATATCTGATTCCATTAACTTCGAAGCGCTTAGCCCTCGCGACACGATATCCGCCGGGTTTTGGTTTGTCGGGACTGTAAGGTTTTGTATCTCAACTATTCTATTCGCAATAAACGGTTTTAATAGATTTGGTGTTATTTTTAGCCAGCCCAGCACTATGGTCGAATCTGACCAACAAGTCACGCCGCTGGATGTTCAATGATTTTAAAACTTTAGAAATTAAGCGAGCTAGTAATAAAGCTGCGCATAGCTCCACTCTACGCATCGTTAGTGGCTTTACTGGGGCAACTTTTGATTTAGCGCACAGCAAATTCGATATGACTACGCCAGATAAATTTTTTGAAACAATGTATACCACAGCACCATAACTTGCGGTACTTGCGTCCGCAAATCCATGCATTGAAATATCAACAGGATCCTCTATCACCACGTTTCGCGGAATTGTAATTTCGTTTAATACGTTTAGATCCGATACCCATTCTAACAAAAATTCTCTGATATGTACAGGAACTTCTTGATCCCAAGTCAATTTTTCTGCCCGAAGTTTTTAATACAGGGACTTATCAGCCCTAGGGGATGAAAGACATTGAATTGAATTCAAGTTATTCGAATTTTGAATTTTATATGTAAGTATATCGCCATTACAATCCCACGACAAACCTAAGGTTTTACTATTTTGTCCCTTATTAGCTGAAAATTCAAATAAACCAGAAGAAAGTTTCTGTATTAAAACCAACATCATTGGATTTCCATTTTCTAAGCTCGAAACCCCTTTTAAGTAAAATTTGAGAAATGTTTTTACAATCATATTGAGCTTCATCCCTGCTATCAACCGATGACAGCAGGTCGTCAACATACGTATCATTTCTTATTATTTCAGCAATCTTAGGATGCTCAATTTCACATTCATTAGCTATTTCATGCAAACAACGTATGGCCAAGAACGAAGCCGCTGTGGTTCCATATGTTACCATATTTAATTGAAATGTCTTAATATTATCGTTTGGATCAGATTGCCACAGGATTTTTTGCAACTTGCGCTGATCATTATTTATAAACACTTGTCTGTACATCATTTTTATGTCGCTTGAAATCACAACAGAGCTAGTCTTGAACCGACAATAAATCCTGCTGAATAACAGGTCCAGTCATTTGTATGTCATTTAACGATAAACCCGTAGACGTAGGGCACGACGCGTCAAAAACGACCCTGAACTTGCTCGTACTACTGGACTCCTTTAACACCCCATGATGGGGCTGGGAGGCATATAATATTCGGGAAAGTAATTTTTTCGATCAGTGACATCGGTCATATGACCCAGTTGTTCATAAACCCTCAAAAATTCCTTATATAAATCGTATAACTCTATGTTGGCTACTAGCTTTCCCTCTAATGATAAAAAACGCTTTAACGCAACCTCGCGTGACTGACTAAGAGCTTCTGAAGGTCTTTTGAGTGGCAGCGTGACTACGAATCTGCCATCCCCATTAATTAACAAATTTTTGTAAAATGATTTTCGCATGATTGCTCCTCGGCCGACTAAACCCTTTCTAATTCGACCTCCTCAACTTCCCAAAATTCTGCAAGTTGATTCTGAAGCGAAATATTTTTACTTAAGTTACAAATCGATTTATCATGACTGGGTATTTCCATAGGTCCAACTATAAACCAGCCTAAACGTTTATCGTGTAATATAAGGCCGGAAACCCCTAATTTAATTTTCCCAACGTTTAAAATATTCCAGAAAGCATCGGCACCAATTAAAATGTCAATAGGTTGAGGTATATGAAAATCGGGATCAGCTAATCCAAGGTTGATTGGTATACCAAATTGTTTTACATCAATATTGCTATATGACTGCAACACCTTTTTTTATGATTGAACCCCAATTAATAAAAAAAAATGAACCTAGCCCCGGAGAGACGTATTGCAAAGCCCGGCCCCTGTCGTGGGGTCGTTTGAGCGCCATCCGATCTAGCTAGCTAAACGGAAAAAGCTCGGCAGGTGTTGTACCGAGTGGCTAGATTCGCTCATAAAATTAACCGGTTCTTAGTACTTAATTTCAAACTTTCAAGAAAATGAGAATAATTATGGCACTATAATCAACCAACTTAATCTATCAAGAAAACACAATCTAAAAATTTAATGGACACTATATTTGCTACTAAATCCTTTTTTTTGCAAACACAGCAACAATCTATCTGGAGAAAATGGTTATAGTAAAATGTGGTTGAGTAGACAAAAGAATGTTAAATGACTTAAAGTAATTAATAAAATAAACAGAGTACAATATGAAGATTGTACGTACAGAGACCAATTCAGTTGGAAAATCTCGGTTCTATATGCCTTATCACTAAATGCACTAAACACTACTTATCAAAGTGATCACTTGACGCAGACTAAGCTTCTTACAACTAGGTATGCGTGCGCTAATAGTGATAATATGCCGCACTGATGGTGATAATATGCCGCAATGAGCGGACACAATGATTAGATCAAAAAAAAAACTTGAGAAGTTAATAAAAGCACCAGATCAGATTAAAACTATGGTTAGCTTGATTCATATGATAAAAAGATAAAATTCAGAGCGGTTATAGCTGCCGACTAATTAATGAAAAGAATTAAGTTATCCAGCCAGCGCTTAACTTGTAAAATGAGAAAACAACTCAAAGCAATTAGATTAACGGGTTCGATAAACCAGTGAATAAATGTAAATTAAATTAATTAAAATCAATGAGCTACCTCAATTCAACATTTGATCTATATCAATAAAAGCAAACGAAGAGTAAACATAAGACACAAAACTTATAACCAAATCCTGTCGTCGAACTCTGTCGATGGCCTCTAGTGCGGGAACCACAAGTTAAGGTCCTTCGTCAGCCTTCCAGGGAAAAAATGTTGTGGACCTGCTTCCGGCCTTTCGGAACAAATTTGCAGTCATTTAATTAAACCTCTGGCCCAGCAGAAGAAATTGGTTCATCAAGTAAACTTCTGGCCCAGCAGAAGAACCCTCAGACTCGGACTTGAGGGTGTATTAGAAGAGATTCGACGGTTTCGGTCTTATGGGACGAACGTGGAAGCCGCTAGTACAGCGTGTAGAGCCCGAAAAATCGGTCGTGTTAAAACACAAACAAAAACAACACGGTAAATCCCTTATCAAAAGGGTTGTATTATATCACAATACTCAAAACGTGCAGTTTCTCGCTATACTGGCAAACGTTCCCCAGGCGAGCAAACTAGAAAAGACCTCTCCAACGTTCAGTCTTCCGTCAATTTGCCTCGAAATTAAATAGTAGTAATGGGCTGAAAACTTGACGAGTGATTCGATACAAGGAATAATTCTAAGAAAATAAACGCCTTAATTCTCGCTTATTATGATGATAAATGACGGCGAAAGCCACGAATAGTGAGCTAAAATTATATTCTTCCAGAAAGGCTAGGAAATGCTCCAACAGGAATGATAAACCTTCAAAAATCTAAATCGAGAATGAAAAACGCGCATACATAGCCCATTCCTATTATTTGGCATGAACCACACAAAAACTAGTCGGCCGTACCAAACGAGAAATATATTTAAAGCAGAGGTCCAAAAACGATCTCCGGAACATCAACCTAGGGTTCTCAAAAGGTAATAGAATATTCAACTGAAATTAAATTATGGTTCAATAAGTTAAATGCAGCGTATTTGCAGGCTAACATAATTCTTTAGAAATGTAAATCGACTCGCTGGCTGTTTACGATAATATAATGCAAATCAAGCCAAGTTAACTTAATAATAAGGTACATCGCTCTAGCTTATCAACTAAAATAAATAGTCACAACGGATTAAGAATACAAATATATAGCTAACCTATACTTAAAATATAGTTAATTTTACATTGAGAAGAGAGGCAATTTCAAGCGAATTATTAAATTCAGAATTAATAAACCGATGAGTGCAAAATACAGCATAATTTTTTCCCTAAATGCGGCATATAAATGAAATTTTAAAATTGGCAAAATCGATCTGTTACATGACACTAAAGAGGTTATTTTATCTAATACAAAGCAACATAAATTAAAAGAAAAATTGCCATTCAATGAACCTATAAATATTTTGCATTTATAATTTGAGTATGATAATTTATCATTAATACCTGCAGCGGCTAAATTTACTTGAAATGTTGACAACTTTAATTTGTTGCATAATTCTGCAGTTATGAAACTAGACTGTCCTCCACAATCAAGTAATGCTCGTGCGCAAACTGTTTTTTGCTGAGTATTTGTTTTATTATATACAGCTACTCTAGCTGTAGCTAAAAGGGCGTTTTGATTAGTGGCTACTCCACAATACGTAGTGTTTATCTCGCCTTCAATATTCGCGTTGTAAACTTGCCGCATATTATTACCTGAAGCCCTCCCTTTACTAGGACTAGAAGCAGCCTCCTCCTTTTGTTCGTGCAGAATACGATTATGTTTACCTCCACAGTGCTTGCAGCCAGACCACTTGCACTCCTTGGCCGCATGGTTTTGTTTGAGACAATTTAAACATAACTTAAGTTCCTTAACCTTAGGAAACGAATTTTTGAAGCAGTAGCTACATTAATAGTTTATATGTGAAATATAGCTTTTAAATGATTCTGAATTAACAGATGTTTATTGTTAAATCTGTCGCATAACGGACTCCATGCTAGTGAGTAATTTTGCCCGTTAAATTCGAGAGATTGAATTACCAGAGGTGATGCGTCCACCAATGACGCCCTCAAGTAATGGTATTTCTGAATTTCACTTATTTGTGAATTTGTGTGTATTAATGACTCGAATATATCGCGAAACTCCATCCAAGTCTCGTATGACCCATCAAATTTAGGTAACTTTATCTCCGGCAATTTGACACCCTTAAAAGTGGTTTACTAGAGGATCGAACTGAGGAAGCCTGCGAGTTAGCATCTCCGTTATCCTCCAATTTTTCAAAAAAAAAACTTTCGCCTTGGCTACGCATTTATGAAATTTGTTTTCAAAATCTTCGCGTTCTTTAAATTGCTCGTCTACATTTGCGGCTCGGTATTCAAGCTCGTACTGAATTTCGTCAAAGCTATTGAAAATATTATTCGTGTAACTAATTATTTGGTTAAGTTCGATTTTCATCGTACGATCGACCTCCCGATCACCTGAGACGTTTAGAGATTTTAAATACTTGTCGAATTGAGTAAGTTTTGCCTTTACTTAATAAGTAATTTTATCGCATCTTCTTCGTGTGACATTTTTTATCGCGTATTACTTTCTTTCGTATAGAAATAAATCATACATTCGTATTGAGAGAGAGAGAAAAAAAAATATCGCATAACAACAACCCTCGATATAGAGATTGAACTCAAATCACGTCTCTATTTAGTTCATATACCTGCAGCTAAAATAAACATATAGAATTTAAGAACATCTCAATTAAAATAGGTGCACAAGCTATTCCCTATTCGCATCTAAACGCCAAACACATGCACCAAATCGGCTAAAAGCAACGTAAGCAAAAACGAAAAGAACAAGTGAAATTTTATACTCGCCGGCCGGCATTCAACGTCAAATTTGACTAGTCAAATATTCAAATCCTTGATTGAACGCCACTTCTTTCCGCCTAAAACTTGGGTGTTGACTGCATTACATCCGAACTGCCGTATAGACTTCACTGTTAACTGACATCTTGATTTGATTATTGCACTTATAGTTTTTAATCGTTTTTATGAAATTTTAATGGAAATTCACTACTATCGGCACTTGAAGGACCATGTTTCGTGTGTGTGAACTATAATACACTGGTTTGTTAACTTTATATGAATCTATTCTTCAAAACAAATCATAACAATAATGAGAATATCTTAACAAGAAAATGTTTATATTTTTCTTCAGACGTCTAATTTGTTCTTCTGTCTCCTCGGTAACCGCCTCGTCGCATAGCATTGTCGGTCGGTGGCACAACAGGTACACACAGTAAGTAGTCGACGTAAATTAGCAATAACAATGCCATCTAAGAGAAATAATTTATAAAGTTTTGAAAATTTGGGTACAGAGTCTTAATAGACATCCAATTATAGATCAAAAGAGTTCCCACCCCTCAGGAGGGTGCTTCATCCCCTTTTGCTTCAAAAACCACCCCTAATGGTACCTCCTGCTAGTTTTTTAAATTTTTCTCGAAAACTGTTACCCTGACGAGAAAAATTAATAGAACTTAAATAACTCTTTATAAAATTCTGCATCATTTATGTTCCATACTTTTTTTTACCTACATAGACCCCTAATTTCAGAAATGATGTTTGAAGTTGGTTAATGCTAGAAAAGTGAAGACAAATTCCATAAAATTACATGGTATCATTGGCTAAATAGGTACAAAATCTTAATCGCGTTGTTCGATTCTCTGCCATGGTGTTGTGTTTGCCGCCATGCAAAATAGGCCAACAGTTGTGTGTTTTCGTGGTTCGGGTATAAAGCTCATCAATAGTTGGTATATAGAAAAAGCGGAAAATGAGAAGGAAGAAGGTCTTCTTCTTCTTCTCTTCTCCATCAGCCTTCTCTCATCCACTCCTGGATATAGGCCTCTCCATACATCTTCCAAGTTAGACGATCTTGGGCTTTGTGGTACCAGTCTCGGCCAACGGCTGACCTAACATCGTCTAGCCATCTTCTCTGTGGTCGACCTTTGCTCCTTTTAGTTTCTCTTGGCCGCCAGTGGGTAGCTTTGTTTGTCCATCTGTCACTGCTCTGTCTTGCGACATGTCCTACCCAGCTCCATTTAAGTCGTGCCACGAATTGTTAAAGCTGCAGCGACCATAATTCGTGAAGATATTCGGAGCACCGCATATGATACAACTGAATATCCCGATTTAACAAACTTCACAGAAGGGGCAGATGAGCTGGTTCCAGAAACACTAAGAACCCTTTTAAGCATAATTATTGTCAAAAATAAGAAAACCAAATGTACCGCAATTGCGCATTCAATTATAATGGCAACAAGACCTCGCTCCTTTGTGTCTCCAATACTGCTTGGTCTGGCAGTGTACTTGTTTCGAAAAGTTGATTCCAGAAATATTGTTCATGCTGTGTCCAATTCGGGCTTCTGTTCTAGTCATAGTGACGTGTCACAGTTTGAACATTCTGCTGTAATCTCCTGGAACCCCGATATTGACAAACATTCCTTTTCACAATTTATATTTGATAATGCTGATGTAAACATCAACACTATGACTGGGAAGGGAACGTTCCATGCGATGGGTGGAATACAATGTATTACACCACATAATGCGGTAAGTGATAATAAGATTGTCAAATTATCAACCCCATCTGCGACTGAGATTGCTAATAGTAGACAAGTACAAATCCAACATTTTGAGCGACAGAGGATGGGTATTCAAGATATTCCCCTACAGAAGGTGTACTTTGATGATATTTAAACAAGTTTCGGGACCTGCAAGTCATGATTTGACTTGGATATTTGGTAAATTCTTGCAGGTACCTTCTTTTCCGTCGTGGCAAGGAGGCTTCATGGATGCGGTGACACACAGTTTCCCTTATACTAAATCTAAAATCATTGCATTGCCCTTTCTTAATGAACCACCTTCAAATTATAATAATTAAAATATGCCGCAGAGCAGATCAAAAAGTTGGATCACACTTCTTGTGTTGAGACGTTCGATCAGCCACTTTATATTAAAGATAGGGACATTGTTGCCTCTGTGAATTCTGGAGAATTGTCAAACATTATTGTCAGATTGGGCGGTTTTCATTTATTAATGTCATATTTAGGCACCATCGGTAATGTTATGAACAACAGCGGAATGTCCGATTTGTGGTCTATAGTTTACGGAGCAGCATCAGTACCTCACATGGTTTCTGGACATGCATATGCTCGAGCTATAAGAGCACATTTGCTAACATATGTTGCAGGTATTCTAATTATTCAAACTGTTATTAAGGAAGCTTATAATAGTCCCACAGTATTCGTCGTGGGACAGGATGTTGACCTTCTCATACTCATGATTGCGCTTTGTCCTTTTGATAAAGACATTCGATATCTAAGAGATGTTCAAGGAAGCATCAAGGAAAGGGCATATAGTTCACTCGATATTCAGAACTCGGAAGTCCTTCATAATTGTAAAAATAATATTATATTATTTGCTTAGGCATTCAGTGGATGTGATACGACGTCGATATTTTTTGGCAAAGGAAAAGTACAAACTGTAAACTTGATAAATACTAGAAGGGACTTGGACGATGCTTTGAATATATGTAATAATCCATGATCGATGAAGCCTGACATTGTACGAGCTGGAGAAAAAATCACAATAGGTTTATACAAGACACCTCGTACTGTTACATCGTTAAACCAATTTAGATTCATTTCATTTAATAAATTTGTTGGTCAATCTAATCATGCAGTGCTTTAGAACAACATTCGTATCGTGTTTTCCAACAAATTCATTCCTGGCGTGGAGAAATTATGAAGCCTAATGAATGGGGTTGGAAAACAATCAGGCAATTGTGCCAGTTCCTACAACTGAGATACCAGCTCCTACTTCTATTTTTAACTTAATATCTTGCAGTTGTAAAAAGGGTTGCGGAAAACGATGCGGTTGTGCTAAGGTTGGATTAAAGTGTTCAACGATGTGCTCCAATTGTCATGGACAAGGATGTCTTAATTCAGTGGTAGAGGAAGAATTACCTGAAGATATTCCAATCATGGAATAAACAGCGGTTAGTTTTTGATGGATTAGGCCTTATGGGGAAACCACTTTAAAAAAAACGTGCCGGGGGCTCTACCTTAGCGGTGGTGTGGAAACGGGGTAGAATATAAAATATCGTTTTATCTGTTTTTGCGCGACTTCAGTATTCAACTCATATTTGTGAAGTTACGGCTCGACATAGGGAAAAATTGTATAGGACATAAACGATGTACAATTTGATAGCGAATAATTTAAGTTCTATCCATCTTTATCACCAGGGTAACAGTTTTCGAGATAAATTAAAACAACTAAGAGGAGGTAACATTAGAGGGTGGTTTCTTAAGCTAAAGGGGATGAAGCACCCTCCTGTGAGGTGGGAACTCTTTTGATCTATATTCACTTGTCTTTAAGCAGTTCGTATCCAAATTTTTAAATTTTTATAAATTATTTCTCTTGAAAAATCTAATTTACGTCGACTAAAGGGACTTAGTCTGATTCTGATTAGTATTAGGTTATTACAGGGTGTTACTACAGGGGGCCAAAAGCCATTACAAGGTTTCACTACCGGGTTCTACGACAGGTTTCACTACAGGGTTTCACCTTTGGGCTCCCTTTCTCCTTTTGGGCAAATAACTCTCAATCTCGAGCCGGTGACTTTCACCACAACTGTTGAGTTTGCAGCCTTTTCAGCAGCAGACCTTTGGATCTAACGTGGTATTCCGATTATTTTTTTTTATTATGAATTTAGCATTGTTGATCGAGATTTAAGATAGCTTTATTAATTTTATTAATTCTTTTGTTTTTCGGGCGATTCATATAATCGTTCGAATTATTTTAATATAAATCTAGCATTGTTGGGTTTTAAGGTAGCTTTCATCAATTTTATTAATTCAGTGCGGCTACTAATTGATGCATTTGGATTTACATATCTGTATTAATCTTAAGTAAACCAAAGTGATCACTTCAAATAGTAGTGCTTAGAGTTTTTAGGTGTAAGGCATTAAGTACCGAGTTTTGCAACAGAATTGGTCTCAGTACAATCATTATATTGTACAATCATCATTAATTACTTAATAGTTCTTTTTGTGGTCATTCCTTTGTTTTTAAGTTTCACTGTAAGATTGTTGCTGTTTTAAATAAAAAAAAAACTAGAAGCCAATAGATCGAACCGTAAGTTAAGATTGTGTTTTCTTGTTTAATAAAACGTGCCTAACAACCCCAAATAACACCAGCGGAGCTTTTGCAGGTTAGCTGGCAGAACTGGTGGCGCTCACGAACTCCACACCTGGAGCCGGGTATTGTACACTCTCCGGTGTTAGCTTCGCTCTAATTAAAATCCTTTTCTTTTTAAAATTAATAAGAAAATCGTGTTGCACATTATTCGTGAAGCTGCGTAATGGACATGCAGAGTCATTTATAAAAGTTTCTTCGTGCATTATATTTGCTCCAGTATTCAGAAAATGTTGTCCTCAGCATAAAACCTAATTTTCTTATTCTACCATTTCATTCCTCGAAAGATTTTAAAGTAGTTCCCAGACTGTGACTCGCTAAACTTTATTTCATATTGTTGCCCGAGCGGAAGTTGCAACTGCGTTGCGTATAACTCTCATAGGACAAAAGTTTCAGAACTTTGCGGTGCCCTCGACATTAAACATTAAATTCAATTTTGAGTGACTTTCATTTTCGGCGAAACTTTTATATTCTTGAGGGTAGCGTCTCTAGACCTATAAACACTTTTGATTAAGTGCATGTGGGTGAACATTATTTTAGAAAAGTAAAATTAATATAGTATTTTTAATACCCATATGGAATAATTTCATCCTTATTTATCAATCATTAATCAAGTTAAACACAAAATTACCAATAAGAATGAACGTTGATTACTGATTAGATGTTACGTTAGAAGTCTTGTTAATGGAATTAAATAATCCAAAAATGCGATATTCCGATGAATCTAGAAACTTATACTTGATGTACTAGTTATTCTCAAAATTATTTAGGATCTCGATTTAAAGCAATGCAACAAGCGTCCGAAGCCCTAAAAGTTCCATAAAGCACATTATACAACCTAGAGGATCCAAACAGAGGAACGTATTTCGAATTTAGAGGGAATATTATCTGGAAACGTTTCCAGGAGCAAAACTTGAGTTACGAAAAATACTCTGCGTTTTGAAGGGAAGTAATTTAGAAAATGTATGCCTGAAAGGAACATATTGCTTAAGGAATTATTTATCGGCCATTTATTGAAGAGTCACCAGAAATTAAGACCTCAAAAAGTTCTTCATATTTGTGAATTAGGAAAGTGGGCTTTATTGGAAATGCCTGGAATCAGATTGAAGAGAATTTTATTTTTAAATAATTATCAAGTTGCTGAAAAAGAGTACATTATAGAATCAGGTTTTTTGAATGAGACATGGATTTTTAGCAAAAATGGAGATATAATGTGACGCTTTTTCTTTTCCTTCTAATTGGCGCAAAACCTTCACCTCAGCTTAGAGGAGACCTAATGCTAGAGAGTAGGGGTGGGTTAATTTATAAGGCGCCACAAACTTGTAGATGGCATAAGCAAGAAATACCCCAAAGTTGAAATATGGAACTCGTTTTAGCTTAAGATTCGCGACCACTAAAAGAAAATTATTTAAATTCAAAATTAAGTTGATTTGAATGCCAGAATTTAATCAGTACTAACAATTGAAAATTAAAATAAACAACCAAGTATTAATTTAATTATTAAAGGCAGTGTTAAAAATGGAAAAGTAAGGCGCAAAAAAAACTAAGTATTAAATCAACGATAAAGTCAATAATAAACTGTAGCAGCTATGGTAAGTCAATTGAGCCAAAGCGTTTTAAACATCGAGCGCAAATAAACTAAATCAACTGTACTTACTGTCTCTATTTTCTTTTCTCTTCCCTTCCGGAGCATAGGTAAGTAGTTAGGTAATCGAATAATTAAATAACACAGGTAAATTCAGTAAATATTAAGTTGGTTTATTACTTAATAAATCCAGTAGGAATAAAAAATTAAGCGATGATTTTTTCAGTTGAATGGACAAGAGAATGTACTACAATAATTGTGTTCATTACTCTATATCGCTTTCGCTTAATAACGACTAGTATTGACTATTATTCTAAAAGTCAGAAATTTTACTCAGTTGCTTGATGGATAAGGAAAAAGAATCACAATTATTAGTCAAATTATTTTGCTCAAATAAAAGCCCGATATGATTACTTGATAGATAAGAAAAAAAAACTACAAACAGTAATTAAGTTACTTTGCTCACTCAAATACTCGATGTGATTACCTTGTGGTGACTAAACGAGGTTCAAAGAGAAATGTTACGGAATATAACCAGCGTTAGAAACAAAACAAACTAATTAAAAATATAAATTTACGTTTTCTAAAGATCACTAAGTTCAAGTAACATAAATAAAAGACCCTCCTTCAATAGTTTATTAAGGCGCGCAAACCATGATTTGTCGTCACATTGCCGCTTTACAAACTACTTATATGTTTATAACTAAAACGCTTACGCCAATAATAAATGATGCTTTGAGCAGCTAATTAAATATCAACTCAGAAGATTGAGCGCGGTCGTCGTTAATCAATTATTAACAAAACTCTATCTGACCATAAAGGCACTCTTCTTAGAGGTTTGAAAACTAGATCAGGGAAAAAAATACATACAACGCTAAATCTACCGGAAAAAGGCGAGTGCTCCCTAATAAAGGTACCCAGATAAATCGATATTCAGGAAAAGTAATCACGTAGCTTGTCGCGACTGTGCACTGAATACAATATTTGGTCTCCCCAATAAGATATATTTCACGGGATGTAAAATAAAATCAATTAATTTGCTAAATTTCGTAAAATTGTACCCGATTTATTTTCCGAAGTCTAATTAAACTATGAGCCTACCTCGACTAGTTAAAATTACATTAATTGACAAGAATAAAATAAGCTAAATATTAGATTTTGATTTATTTGTCGGAGCAAAGAAAATGATCTTAATTTACAAGAATAAAATAAGTTAAATTTTAGATTTCAGCCTATTAATCGGAGCAAAGAAAAGTATCTTAATTGGCAAAAATGGAATAAGTTTTAGCTTAGATCTTGAGCAAAGAAAATTACAGTTTTAACGTATTTTCATTAATAAGATAAACTAAATTAGATTTCGGGCTTACTAAACAGAGCAAAGAAAATTACGATTAGGCGTATGTATATAGACAGAGGAAATGGGGAACAAGAAAAAAAAATAATAATAATGATAATAATAATAATAAAGGTAAAGTAAGGTAGTTCACAATCAGATGATGGGTTCTCGAAGGTGTTCCGGGAGGAAAGAAACCATGCACTTCTTCTGATGAGGAAGGACTCTACCGGTATCCGGAGCAAGTCACAATCCAAAGACCAGAGGAAAAGCTTGACCAATTAGGTGTGGCCAAGGGACTGAGCTGAGAAGGCCCGTAGATAAAACCTTGCCGGTCGAACCCTGTAAATGGTTGCTATTTGACTAAATCGTTGGAACGCTTAGCTACCTCGTGGATGGACGAGAAGGCCTCTAACTAAAGCCGCATTAAATCCCCTTACGGACTGAGTTCCAGGCACTAACAAACAACTAACCAAAGATAACGCAAAGGTAAGGCCTGAAACTTACAATAAAACTGAGTCGGCTGGAAAATCCCACTGAAAGTGATAAGACTCAAGTTTCGATTCGACCACACTGCTTCAAACGGTGAACCGACGTAGAGTGACCTCCTTGAAACTTTCCGGAAGCAAAGGCGCTTCCTCTCAAGTCCCCACTACAAAAATTCCGACTGACCAATAGAGGTACAGCTACACGTCACGTGGTCATGACCTGTCATATCCAATAATTTTTCCAAAGCGATTTTGAAAAGAAAAACGCAGAACTTCGATGTACGAAAGCCTATCTTAATAAATTACTCGACCCAGCTAAAAGGAAATAATCATTCGACCCGCCATTCATTAAAGAAACGTGAAAAAGTAAATGCCAATTTTCGTGTTATCAAAAAAAAGTACCAAAACGGCAACCCACATTCCGGAATTGGTAAGCCTGTTACGCCAAAATGCTACAGAAAACTGCTCCAAAGATAACCTAGCCATTATAGTTTTGAATTTCCGGGAGAAGGCAACTGCAATTTACTCTCAACATTTTATCGACCGGGCGGTAGAGGTCATCACAAGTAGACATGATTTCGTTCGGATCGACAATTCGATTTCTGCACATTATGGCGAGTAACAATAAATAATGATAACAATAAATAATTAGTTACACCATTTTGTCAATAAAAAATACCTTATATTAACCATTAAAACTGGATTCGATGCAAAATGAAAGCTAGCACGTTACAAGAAGAATGGGGCAAGATGGTAGTAAATTCAGTAATTAAAAAAAAATTGCAAGATACGTTACGTTATTGTTCATGCTGGATATAAAAATGAATTTCTGACAAATGCTTCCCTAATTTTTAAATGTAATAAGAAAACAGGTGATTATCATCATAATAGTATGAATACCATAAACTTTGAGAAATGGTTTAAAGGTAAACTTATTGCAAACTTAGAAGAACGATCCTTAATTATACTGGATAACGCAGCTTATCATAGTCGTCTGGAAGAAAAAATTTCGAGAAAAAGCTGGAGCAAAAAACGTCTTTTAGAATGGTTTGGGAAGTTTGGGAAGAAGAATATGGCTTTTTCAAATAATATTTTCAAAGATGCGGTTTGGATTTTGGTGGAAAAGCAAAAAGTGGCGGAAAAATTTTTCATTTGGAGAAATTTGCTCTGGAGCACGGTCACTGTGTGCTCAGGCTATGATAGGATACTATCATTGTCATTTAATGCAATCGAATGTGGTCAGATACTAAAAGGCGTTATGACGAAGCTATTGTTACAATCACAGGGTCACCTTCTGAAGTTTTAAATGTATGGAATAACGTAGTAGAAAGTGTACTGCAACATCCCTGATAAAATTACATAAACCACACAGAGAAAATAATTATTTCCGAGGCATGGGAGGTGGAAGATAAATTGGACTTATCAAATATCGAACCAATGGTGATCTTTGTGTCGAATGAATTTGACGAAGAACTATCTTTTTCAGAAAACGAAAGTATTGTCACGGCTAGCAACCATCCGAATGTTTTTGTGCTACCCTATAGAACTGGTCTTGCCGCGTCTATGTATGAGTCATCGCCGGCCGCGAAGATTCAGGGACTGTGGAATTATTCTCTAGATGCCTTGGTCGAGAATCATATATAGTGGCCTCGCTTCTTCCCGGGTATTCGTGATAGATTTTAGGTTGTATATAAATACCGGATAGCGGCGAGTTTTAGTTAGTTAACCATTGAGTGTTGAATTGTAAAGAGCTATTAGTTTTAAAGTTATAAGAGTAGTTTGGGCTAGTGTATAGAGTGATAACGAATCAAGAGAATATTAGTTTAAAATAGTAAAAGTTGTAATTTCGTTCAGAACCCACGGGAAAAACTTAACAGTATTGATCAGGAAAATATTTAGATTTTAAACTTTTAAAATCACTTTGTCGTTTTATTTAATTTAATCAAATCGTTATTAAATATTTCTACTGCTTTTTACAATAATTATGAATGTTTTGTTATGGTTAGTTTACTTTGTATTTATAACAGGGTTATTGCTAATTGATTTCTCACCATTGCATAGGTATTTTCTTTTTTACACACATTCTTGCCAGTGGCGTGCGATGGAATTTGGAAGAAGGGCAGCAATTTATAAAAACTCTTCCTATTTATAGTGTAATTGGTTTCTCCTCTCATTTTTCGCAAATTTGTTTATAACTTCGTTGTAGAAACGAGGATGCTGCGGCATTTTCTTAACAAGATTGTTTTCGATTGCTAAAAAGGAAACATTGAAGAGTCGGCGTTGTCCTCTAGAGTATCGCAAATAAGTATTTATCCGCTTTAGTGTTGAAAAATTACGCACCAGTAGCTGGAATTGTCAAGACCAACTCATACAATTTCATTTCCCTGAATATACTTTGTTCAATGCATTTTTTTTTTTCAAAAATGTTAATTACTCACTGGCAGTATTTTTTTAAGCTGTACGTTCCGAACGTAACAGAAACGAATCAAAAATTTTAAATGTTTTTCCGAAAAATATGTTCCTTTGGACACAATTCCAGAAAGTCTAAGTTACATAAATTCTTGAATCTGTTTTCCTTTTCTTAGTACAGTTGATCCGAAATTTGATAAAATCGCGGTAACTCGTTTCAATATCTCCAATATTATCAAGCGTACTCGTTTTCTTTTTGGCTCAAAACTTCTGGATATCATATTATTCCAGCATTTTCCAAAGTCGATTCTCTTTTTGTTAATATCTTTAAATTCGTCAATTTTTTACACAGAACCCAATTGCATTGTAATACATTGAATGGATTATATGTGAATGGAAACACTTCTGAAAATAAATTGGGTCAAAAAATTAAAGTTCAAATAATTTTCTAACTTATCTAAAAGTCCTCTAGAGTTTATGGTGTATGTATCCCACTTTGCATTATTCTCCAAAACACTTTCAAATAATTCAATGAAAAAATCGCGATGTTCGAAAATTGTCTACTATAATCCTGCCGTTGTAATTCCATCGCGTAACAGCAACTTTAGGTGATCTTCGCTTCACAGTTGTAACTAAAGCTTGTGTGCGTTTAGTGTATTTTGAAAGGAAAGTAGCCATTCCACTCAAAGTTAGAAGAAAAACTTTACATTTCTGATCGGCATTATTGATTGAGACAAGCCTAAGTTTAACAAAACGGTGTATAAACATCGCATTTTCGCATTGAATCGTGTTTGATTTCATCTTTTATTTTGCTTGAGACTATAGTCGAAATAGTAGAAGCTAAGTCATTTTGATTTTGCTTATATGTGCCTTGGAACATACTGGACTGTTCCAAATGAGTTTTCAACCTCCATACTTCGGCATTAGAAAAACATGATCTATGTAATTGCCTCTATTTATGATAAACTTGCTTCGTCATGACCTGTAAAGCCAAGCTCATGTAGGCCAAGAAAACGCACAACGTCAATAAACCTCCTCAGGACGGACGGAGGTCTCTATTTTTATTAACTAATTTATTATGTTGTTGTTGACTCACTTGTAGTCTATTATTCAAAGAGTGTTCAATCCATGTTTTCCCCAAAACTTTCTCTTCGTTAACGGCCTGCAAGTAAGCTTTACATAGACATAACATGTCGTTTCGCGATATTATGAAAACTACACACAACTTGTTAGATACTGCTAGCAAGACTTATCAGAATTGAAATGTTGCATGCAAGTTTTTATTTTAGCAGTCAGGCTTTTCACCTCAGGCTTTGAGTTATATTTATTTATTATGCCTAATTTTTAACAGACTCCGAGAACTGAAACGTTTGTCCAACAAGAAGCACATTACCCATGTACACAACTGCACAGTCCTAACAGCTGATACATCACTTTTCGAAAAATCAGTCGATGAATATGCCATTGTGTGTAACTATCTGGTGTCTATCTATTCAATTCAAGAAGTACATTCCTTGTTTTCTTATTCGGCGGTAAGGCTTCACGGTCCAGTTGATTGCTTTAAACAGGTTTAGTGGTGCAGTGATTAGACCCTGTGCTTACTATAATAATGTCTACTAACTACTAACAACGACTTTTCGGCAGTGACTAAGTTCGATAATTTATTGTCTGAGAAAGTATTTGAATTTTCCATCGTCTATCATAATGCTTGTGACCTCTATGTTGTTTGTATTTACAGAACACCTGACGCTGGCATGCATATATTCAGTCAAAGATTACTAAGCTTGCTTGAGGCCCTGCCTTTAAAAAGCAAATTAATTTTTGGTGGCGATCTTAATGTTGACTGTTCCAGTGTGTGTGCTGCTCAAGAATAACTTCGGTCAATTTTCAACTCTGTTGGTATAATCATGCATATTAACTCACCAACTAAAATAACTAAAACTAGTTCTAGAATTATATACTATGGTATGTCATGTTTTGTTCCAAAATTCGTTAACTGTGCTGTCTTTAACTCCGGTTCCTCTGATCATGAGGCAGTATTAACAGAATTTTCGGTAAAATCCAAATGCAAAATTGATTCGCGCAAATTATGCCATATATTTTCGGACAAAACTTTTCTAAATTTCAAGCACCTATGTCTAACAACTGACTGGGTTGTCCTCACTGATGATGTCGATACCGAATTTTCTAGATTTATAAAATCTACTCTGGCGTTCAAATCCTTTCCTCTTAGGCCTATCAAAATTAAACAACATAAACCCTGGTCAACTAAAAGCTTACGCACATCTGCAAAGAACATGCGTTCATCATCTCACCTACAAAAAAATACTACTTGGATAGCGTCTTCTTCCATGATTACGTGAAACTTTACAGAAAAGTCTATCATAAGACTATAAAAGCTGCCAAGGACATTTATTATAATATGAGGCTGGCTAAATCCGGAAAGGTTGCTAAAGAATTATGGTCTATTGTGAATGACTTAAGGAATAAGACTTCTTCGTCTAGCACAATAGCTAATTCACCTGAGGACCTAAACAATTACTTTGTAAATGTGGCTAAAGATTTAATGAACACCATAACTCCTTCTCATGATCCACTTTCATGTCTCTCTAATTATGATGTGAATTTACACAGTTTCTTCTTTACGCCCGTATCATTTGCTGAGCTTCGTAGTACAATTAAATGCATTAAAAACAAATACTCATCTGGGACTGATGGGCTTACTCTGAAAATGTTCTCAAACCTGCCGAAATGCACATTAACCATTTTACTACTTTAATTAACAAGTCATTGCAAAATGGGCTTTTTCCAAACAGTCTTAAGACGGCAATAATAATTCCTTTGCATAAAAGAGGAGATAAAGACCAAGCTTCGAACTATCGTCCAATTGCACTCCTTCCCACATTATGAAAGATCATTGAAACATTGGTTGAAAAAGGCTTCTATCTTTTCTCTCTAAATATAAAATACTTACTACCCATCAATTTGGATTTTTAAGTAACAAATGCACAAATGATGCTATGTTTTCCCTCTTTAATTATGTATACTCCAACATGAACAATCGTCATTCTACACTCTACAGCAACAATTTACTGTGATTTCTCTAAAGCTTTCGATTGTGTAAATCATAATAGCTTAATTAACAAATTGCAGTACTACGGATTCAGAGGAGGAATGGTTTAAGTCGTATCTTAACAACAGAAGTCAGCTTGTGCGGGTTGATACGTCGATGTCTTCTTGCAGTGACTGTCTGCTTGTGACTTTTCAGCCTATCGTGTCTTCTTGCAGTGACTGTGTGCTTGTGACTTATCTACAATAAATTGTGGAGTACCCCAGGGTTCAGTACTAGGCCCTATTTTGCTTCTGCTGTTTATCAACGGCACTGCTTGTCTGGACATTAGCGGTAAAGTCTCTTTGTGGACGATACTAGTTTCACTTGTATCAAGTGTATCTAGTGTCTTAATCACCATTAAATCACGGTGCGATTCTAATATCTTGTGCCTCAACGTTTCTAAAACTAAAGTTTTGTCATATACATCATGTACGTTGCAATCTTTTGTACTTAATAGCACCACTATTGACGTCGTTGAATCTATGAAATTCTTGGGGCTTGTTCTGGACAAGTATTTAAAGGGAGACTTCCACATCGATGCCATCAAAAAAATTAGTTTTGCCTGTTTTGTGCTAAGAACGGTTTCCAATGAGCTTAACTTGTCAACTGCTAGAACAGTCTATTATGTCCTTTTTGAGTCGCACCTCCCATACGCCCTTCCATTCTGGGGTAGGTGTTGTGCGTCTCAATTTGAGCGTATTTTCAAACTACAAAAGAGAGCTGTTCGATACTCACTGAGACTAAACAGTAGAAGTACTGCCAGGATTTTTTTAAAATATTAACCCTTCCCTATTCATATTTGAATCAACAACAACACTGTAGCACTACAACCCTGGGTGGGTCTTGACTGCTTGAACCATATCTCTCCATCGAGTGCGGTCTAGGGCAACATTTTCCCAGTTATCAATTCCCATTATTTGCAGGTCTTTGCGGATGTTGTCTCTAAATCTCAGCTTAGGTCTTCCCAGGGGTCTCTTTCCTCTTGGGGCTTCTTCCCATATGTTCTTTATAAGTCTTTTGTTGTTACTACGCTGGACGTGGCCGATCCATCTTAGTCGGTTGGATTTTATTTCTTGTACTATGCCTGGGGAGTCGTATAGTTGAGAGAGTCCGTCATTGGTCCGTATTATATATTCGCTAGTTTGCTGGTCAATAACCGGTCCAAAAAGTCTCAATATTTTCCTTTCAAACCTTCTGAGCAACTGAGTATCGAAAATTGTCATTGTCCATGTCTCGCATCCATACATTATGACAGGTCTTATTACTGTCTTGTATATGTTGATTTTTGTTGACCTTGTAATATATTTGGACTTCAGCATCTCCTGCACAGAGAAGAAACATTTCTTTCCCTGGGTTATTCGGTGTTTTACCTCCTCCTTCATATTATT
This sequence comes from Pissodes strobi, assembly GCA_016904865.1. Taxonomy (NCBI): domain Eukaryota; kingdom Metazoa; phylum Arthropoda; class Insecta; order Coleoptera; family Curculionidae; genus Pissodes; species Pissodes strobi. Next base: position 21,984 of record MU186483.1, on the reverse strand, counting down.
GTCCGCTGTTATCAGAGAACCTAGATATTTGAAAGACTGGACATTCTCAAAATTGTAGTCGTTCATAGTTACATTTTGTCCCACTGGGTCTCTATTATCCTTTCGTGTTAAATGCATATATTCCGTCTTCGTCTCGTTTACTGTCAGACCCATCCTTTAAGCTTCTTTCTCCATTTGTACCTACAAACATTTCCTTGACGTTGGCTGTGCTCTTTCCTACAACATCGATGTCATCAGCATATGGTAGGAGCAGCCTAGGTCCATTGGCTCCAAATATTTGTATGTTTGGGCTACTCTCACTACTTTCTCAAGGGCGAAGTTGAATAGAACCAAGGACTACAGGGAACATTTCGCTATTTTGCCCCGCCACTCTTACGCTATTTACTGACCCTTCCACGCACGTCTTCACCGCTTGATAAACTTCTATGGAATTCCGAATTCCTCCATGGCTTTCCACAGGCGTATTCGGATTACATTGTCATACGCCTGTTTGAAATCCACAAATAGATTGTGGAGATCTCTGTTGAATTCCGAGCACTGTTCAAGTAGCTGTCTTATCGAGAACAGTTGGTCCATTGTTGATCTTCCGCTACGGAATCCACATTGGTATTCACCAACAATTTCACTAGCATATGGTGTTATTCGGCTCAGTAATATGTTTGACAGGCCCTTAGAGGCGCAATTGAGGAGAGTGATGCCACGGTAGTTTGTACATATCATCTTATCGCTTTTTTATGTATTGGTATGGTCACTCCCTCTTTCCATTCCGATGGTATTATTTCTTCATTCCAAATACGTGTTATCAAATGGTGTATAGCTCTATGAAGTGTGTTTTCACCATATTTTAGATATACTGCCGGTATCCGATCTCGTCTAGGTGCTTTATTATTTTTAATTTTAGGCGCTTCTATGTTTGTTTCTGCTGTTTGGAAAGTCAAGCGGTTCTGTGCTTTTTCGTCCGACCGATTGAGGAGTTTGATGTTCTTCTAAAAGCCGGCTCTTTTGGGTGCGATAGTTAATTAATTGTCATCTTATACCAAACCACTCCGAAGCGAAAGGACTGCCCGGCCGAGCCAGCAGTTACGTGGGCGAGGGAGGCGCGTCGGCAAGAGGGCAACTTATTGCTCGAATAGGCAAGTGCTCGGACTGATTAGAATATCAATAGACTGTGTTATTATGTTCCATATTATGAAATTAAATAATATTTGAAATTATACGCCTCTACTGTTTATATGGAATATCAAGTTACTCCACCCACGAATGCCCTAAGAATAATGGGGTAGAGGTGAGCCGTTTGATTTGACAAATTCCTAACCTAATTTTACTTGTGTGTTCAAGAAGCTGCATACGTTAATTTACTAAAACTACTGGTACTTCCAAATAGGTATTAAAACACTTTAATAACCTCCGACTCTCTCCGTTTAACAGAATATCGGATCATTTGTATTTTAATTCGGACTGGCCGAAGAGAGACGTGCCGAATGAAACAATAGATATTGAAGTAGTAACGTGGCACTGTTTACGCCCCAGACGACTAACGACTAACCCAAGCTTAATGCGGGGATCATTAGGCATTCAAGAAACGTCTCGTCGTCGCAAGTTGCAAGGATGCAGCTGCGTCATAGTCTAACGACGGAACACATTTCCTTTATAAGTTACCCGATTTATATTAATGATCGATATTGTGGAAAATGCAGATTGGCCATTAGTCCTACTGAATTCATTAACTGATAAAGTGAATAATAATAATAATAATAAAGTAGCTATTTATATTGCACTATATACTGACTGAATATATTAGAATGCTTTTCCTGCTTAGTATAAAACCTAATTTGCTTGCCCATTTCGTTCCTCAAAAGATTTTAAAGTAGC
>MU186483.1:0-15112 GCA_016904865.1 Pissodes strobi | reverse complement strand
ACCTAATTTGCTTGCCCATTTCGTTCCTCAAAAGATTTTAAAGTAGCTGTAACTCTCTAGATTTTACTCGATATTGCTGTCCGAATGGAAGTTGCAACTGCGTTTCGTAAAGTTCCCGCAGGAGAAAACTTTAGCTTTACGTTACCCTCGACGTTAAATATTAAATTCAATTTTGAACGACTTTCAATTTCCGCGAAACTTTTAGAATATTGAAACAACAACTATACAGCAACATCATCACAGCGTGAATGTAAGTGGTTTAAATGGAAATTATCAATCAATCAAAAAGTCTTCTTTTTCTTCTCCTGCAACAGTCTTTTGTTGTCTACTCCTGGACATAAGTCTCTTCAAGTTATTTCCGTCTGTCTCGATGTTTGGCCCTGAGATTCCAAACTGTACCCATTGCTTCCTTGATATCGATATACGTCCCCGGATACCCAAAATTTTCGAAAAAATTGAAAAAAACTTACAACATTATTCGGAATATTAATAAAAGTATTATAAAACGAAATAAGAAAAAAAAATAAAAAAGAAGTTAAAGAAACGCGGTTTTCGGCGAAAAAAAGGCGAAGAAGTTCAGTTACGAGGTTGGGGGTGGCAAAAATGGGAAGAAAAAAAATGCGTTATGGAAAAAAAACATTTTTGAAAGAATTGGGAAAAATTGAAAAAAACGTAAATAAGTATTATAAAACGAAATAAGAAAAAAATAATAAAAAGAATAAAAGCAAAAGATTGTTCGGAAAGTTAATAAAAGTATTATAAAACCATATAAGAAAAAAAATAATAAATTGTTCAGAATGTTAGTAAGAGAATTATAAAATTGAAATAAAGAAAAAAAGTTAGAGAAACGCGGTTGTCGGCGAAAAAAAAGTTGAAAAGAAAGGAAAAAAGTGTCGAAGCCGGGGGCAAAATAATTTTCTTATACTCGCAGTGTCCATTATATGATGTTCCAAGTCCATCTTGTATGTGACCTGCCCAAGCCCATTACAGTAATATTAGTGTCATATCAAAATTGGTAACGAAGTTACGTGGGTGACGTAAATATCCTTGTATTTGTATGTCGGTTCAACATGACCTCTTTCTAATCTTATGGATTCCCTAGCTTTAATTCCTAGAGATTGTTTGACTCTCCACAATGCCCCAACATTAATCCTTCCTGTTTGGGTGTTCTCGAACTACTAGACTAAAATGTGGCGATGCCCCATCATGCATGAACCACATATCACGTTCTGTTGAAATTCCAACTAAAGTGTTCTAGTTAATCTTCTTGCCAATACAAATGATCCAATAAAATGTTACCCAATGATTTCCGGCCCACACGTTGATGGGTTCAAACTGATGCTGATGATGCGTCACAATAGAAGCTTGGGGATTTTCTTCTGCACATAATTGCAAATTATGGGAGTTTATGATGCCGTTTATATAGAAAAACTAGCTTCGTCCGTAAAGAGAACTAAACCCATGAAATTTGTATCGTTTTTGTGTCGATCGAAAACCCAGTTCGAAAATTTTTGTCCTTCGCGGCAAATCTTCAGGAAGAAGGGCATGGACTTTCTGAAGATGATACGGATGCCAGTGCTGCTCTCTAAGGATTCTAGAGACCGTCGATTTTGTGCAATTAAACTGGGCATCCAATTTTCGGACATTTGAAGAAGGATATGCTTCTACGGCATTTAGAATGTTTTCTTCAACACCTTCACGACGATTGATTTGATTTCCACAATTGTGGCTGGCTTTGTCAAACTTTCCTAAAATTATTTACGGCACTTTACAACAAAACATGACGGACTAATAGGTATTAAGCATGAATACCTTAAAAATGTCGTCCTTTTTGGAAGTCGTTCTTCTTAACATACACACATCATCTATTCTTCACTTAAGTTCTTCTTAAAGCCGTCTGGCTTCTAAGGCGTTACATGATGCAAGTCTATACATTAAATGCATGTCGGCATATTCAGTAAACGTAAATTCCATGACTGATTCACTAACCAATAACAAAAAGAAGAGAGAATATCGTAAATTTGGACACACTCTATCGTCAACTGACACTGGCGTATATATTGTTATTTAAATTGGTACGTGTGAAAGAAACCATAGCAACAAAAATATATTTTATTCGAAAACAGGTCATTTTATCGGTATCGATAAAGGGTACCTTTTTTAAGTTCCCAGAATATGTGGGCAATATCCCGGATTCATATAGACGAAGTGAAACTAACATTAGAAGTTCATTTCAATTGGATTTGGGGGCCACCCCCTACGAAGACATGGGATCCTAAATAACGCCGCAGAAAATCGGTTTTTCCTGAATAACTTTTAAACTACTTGGCGTAATTTAATATTCTTTGAATATGATGGATAATAGGTAAGTCTCCTTCAAATGGACCCATTTTGATCAGAATTAGTTTGGGATTATGTACTGAAATATTCTGGACTTATTAGTGGGCTGATTGTAACTTATGGGCTATTTGCTTATCAGTACCATTAATTTTAAATAGGGTCGTACATTATATACATTAACTATCTCATTATATTGGAATCTAGGGTCAGTTCTTGTTAAGTATTGCTTATTCCATCTTACCTATACCGAGTGTGATTGTAACGCATTTGGCTTATTTAGTTCACCAGGGGCGGACTAGCTTTAATCTTATGCATTCCCTAGCACTAAGAATTGAAGATTGCTTGACCCTCCACAATGCCCCAACAGTTTTAGGTTTAAGCTCTCCAAAAATATTATTCTTGTGCCTCTATCATACATGGTACAAAAAAATTAGCGTTATTATTTTTTTGGACCCTGTATGATAAAGGCACAAGAGTAATATTTTTGGAGAGCTTAAACCTGAATCTGTTGGGGCATTGTGGAGGGTCGACCAATCTTAAATTTTTAGAGCTAGGGAATGCATTGTAACAATTATTTGAATATGCTCGTTCCAATGTCAATAATTTTGAATTTTCTGTAACAATTCGCGGTTAAATATCCAAAAATAATTAATTTATTTTCTAACATACGCAAACTTCAATATAATCTAGCACACCATTGGAATTATTTTTAATGTGATTGATTTGTCTAAGCTACTGGACTGCAGGCATACAGTATATATGGTTGCCGGTATCTTGAATTTAATATGAAAAGTTGGTGGTGTAGGTAGTCAACCAGCAGTGCATCTATGAATTTTACCGCTTTTCTTTAATTTGTGACATAACTAGGTCCTTGTTTTGACAGTTACATAATTCAGAATGTCTTGTGAAGGAGATTTGATCGAGTTTTTTTGCGGAATTTTCTAATTAGGAAGTGAGTTCATGTTTACTTAGTTGGCGGTATTTGAATTGACCTCGTGTCGACTCGAGTATTGTAGGTTGATGTCGTGTCATCCTGCGGAAATCAGTTTTTGTGAGTCTGGGTGAATAAAACCGATGGTAGCTGAAGCATGAGCCCTTTTTGATTAGACCTTCAGGACTAAAAGGTGATAGGCGGTGACGGAGGCGTCAAAATGTTTTTTTAATTTCCCTGGAAATTGATAGCAGCTAGAGCTGGATAGCAATAATTTTTGATTTTATGGCATTCTAGTATGGATTAATGAATGAAGGAGAGCCGACCAACAGGCTCTTAAATCTACTTTTAACTCAACTCCTAACTATACTCTGAACTCTAAAAAAAATGCATTCCCTACTCTAATTTTAATTCTACTTTAATGGAAATATGAATTTGAACTGGTTCGAGGAGAGTGAGTAATTTCAATTCGGATGGGCAAATGAGGAGACTGTAGGAGAGGATCTGGAGATTCTAGGACGCAATTACATTTCTAAAATCGTAGCCTGGTGGGTAGCAATGTAATTGTTGATTGGGATGTGGAGATTAAATGGTCGGGATGACTCCGTGGTTATGAAACCACTCTGCTGAAGAAGCGTTTGGAGCCCTGAGCATTCTCGTCTGGAATCCCAAAAAGATAAGTGATCTTTCTTTAGAAATGTTTGCACAATTCCTCATTATTTGATCTAACAGAAAACCAACATTTCGAAATTTAACTTTAAGTATCTTTATCGTATCTTAAAGAATTATCTTACCTTTATCGTATCATTGATTAATCTTGTACATTTATCTTATTGTACAGTTATCTTACTGTATCTCAAAACGAGATTATATATCTTTAACTTTATGCTTCGCAACTTTGATTTTGATATGATCAATCAAAATAATTATCTTTAGTGAGTACCTACTATGTATTATAGTGATTAAATACTCTGTACATACTCGGTATTAATCTTGTAAATTTTTCTAAACTATTATTTCTTAATTATCTTTATTCTAGTTACTACATAGCAAGTAATGATATTATTTGGCTATATTTAAATTTTTTAAGGGTAAGCCTTAAATTTAATATAAATTGAATTTCTCTCAGAGACGTCTGTTAGATTTTACAATGATCTCCTGATTTTGACATATTTTCTAAATACAATATGTGATCGAAGTTCTTGTCAATTATTCTCTATTTTATCTTACCTATACAGATTGTTAATTGGTAAAACATTTTGATCAGAATTAATTTGGGATTATGTACTGAAATATTCTTGACTTATTAGTGGGCTGATTGTTACTTATGGGCTATTTGCTTATCAGGACCATTAATTTTAAATAGGGTCGTATGGAAAATTTCATATACATTAACTATCTCGTTATATTGTAATCTAGATCAGCGGAAGGGTGAAAATGTTATAGCATAAGATTAGGAGGAAGTCATGTTGAATCGACATACAAAATTATTTAATAAAAACCATACTAAACAAAAATATTATTTATTCGAAAACAGTTATTGACATCGATAAAGGGTACTTTTTTTAAGTTTCAGATTTAAGCTCTCTAAAAATATTGTACACAACACTTTTTACTAATATTTTCGCCTTAAAGCTTAGCAAGTACACTCATCATAATTACACCACCTCGCAACTCCACACTGCCGCCACGGGCCACTCACCTTGCAGTGTTGTCACGTCCTCGCCTATTCCAAAGTCGCCTATAAAATTTTCTCATTACAATATTATTGTTGTACATTTAACATGGAGGGTGTACAAAAAATTAGCGCTATTGTGTTAAAACTATTTCGTCCCTGGCGAACTAAATAAGCCAAATGTGTTTCAAAGGACCCATTTTAAGGAAACTTATTAAGTATCTATTATATTCAAAACCTGTAGGAAAAAAATGATATGAACTTATAATGTTATTTGCCAGTTCGTCTATATGAATCCGGGAGATTGCCCACATATTCTTAGACACCCTTATATTTTTGGTTCAAGTTAAATTTGATTTCAACGCTCAATTTAGGACTACGTAATGAATATTTCATAAAAAAATTATAAAAAAGCACTTTAACGACAATAAAAACGTAAAACTTTCTTTATGAATTCCAAATGAAAAACTCGGTAATTGCACAAATAGAATTTTAAGCTCTCCGCAATAAAAATTAAAACTTTATGAATCGTCCTAGAGACGTGTGGAGGGCAATTAAAGAATTATCTGCCGACGCCGCGACGTGCCACGTTTCTCAGAGGTTTGCCAAATGCTAATTATTCGCGAACATGTGAAAATTACTTGTTAATTCGTCCTAATGCACTTAAAAGTAATTGAAATTTGAATGGCGTTTAGGGGAAATACGTGAACGTGGCGGAAACCTCTTGTGAAAATACGCCCCCGGGGAATTTTTGAGGTGCGACAATAGTTCTTAGGCATGCAATTCATTTTGATGCTGGAAACTTAGTCGAATTAAATAGGTGACATAGCAGTTTTGATTTAATCAACCTACATACAGGGTGTCTCTAAAACGGTAACATAAATTCCTAAGGCTAAAATATGAGGATCTAGATCAACAACAGCTGTAGTTGATGGAGATATCTCAGACACATTCACCATTAACGCAGGCGTGCCTCAGGGCGCAATACTTTCACCATACTCTGTGCCTCATCTATACTAATGGCCCACTGACCGAAACCAGTCCTGTTTACAGTTTTGCAGATGACAGTACCCATGTCTCCCAATTTAGATCAGAAAAACCTTTACCAGCGGCCGAGACATATCACCCCAGACAGGAGCAGATTACAGCATTTAATCAAGATCTGGAGAGGGTTCGAACTTAAGGCGACATAAATTTAGTCCAGTTCAATGCAGCAAAAACCCAAGCGGCCTTGATTACCAAGAAAGCTAATATGGCGGGCACTGACATGATTATGGCAGGATCGACCATTCCTTCATCCTCGTCAATCTGGCTACTGGGTGTCTCGGTCAGTCCTGGTATGACCGCAGAAGCTTGGTGCGCTATTTGGTAACAAAAAACTACACAGCAGCTGATCTCGCTCTATAAAGCGCAATTAGGACAGTGCTTAGAATATTACTCACACATCTGAGGTGCGGCATCGAAACACACCCTAAAACTGCCGGATTCTATTCAGAAGACAGCTATGCGTCTCGTCGGCGATCCGAAGTTGACCAGAGATCTGGATAGTCTAGACCACCGCAGGCATGCGGCTTGTGAACTCACTCCCAGGACATCTGTTTTCCCCAAATTACAACAAGGATTCAAGAACGGTGTCAATCAACATCTTCGCACACACACGGCTCGTCGAGTTCCATAGGTTCTCCCTTTAGTGTGTGTGTCATTGCCATAAAAAACTTACCTCAGTCCAAAAGTTAATAGCTTCCGAAATAGGTGTCAAAGTTATTATTTTTTTAGACTATTTTGTGAAAATTTATCTTAATAATAGCTTAATTTGCACCAAATTTTGTTTTTTAGGATGAGACCGAGATTTGATCACAGTTTCGATGTTCATTGCAGAGGGCGCCACCAGCAGGACTTCGCCTTCATCAATAGCTTCATATCTTTTTCCCGCTTCTGTTAATTTTTTTTAGTTAAAAATTAATATTCCTTAACATCTTCTGTGTAAAAAAGTATACCCAGTAGGTATCGCTTCGAGCGGACGTTTATGAAATAATCGAATTTAAATATTTTACTACGTAATGAATTCAAGAGTAGCCCCATTCACACTTTAGCCAGGTTTAGGACTGGTCCGAGAAGTTTGGAGCCTCACCAACTGGTGAACAACCAAAAAATTACATAACAACCAGCTAGCAATGGCAAGAATGAACTGGCAAAAAACAATACGAATATCACAAGCGAGTCAATAAAAATCTAAACGGCCAATTTATATTATAAATTATTCCATAAAACCCTAAGTAAATGTTCAAGATGGCCCCTATTTTCAAGTATATAGATTAATTATACGGGGAAAGTTGAAAACTGCACCCTTTCCATCATCACTGCATTTAACCGTAGAATGTTTAGGTACTGAATTTTGCATTCGTGCCCACAATTTTTCTTCGGTGTTTATTTGGTCTAGCGTATACCATATCTTTAGAGTTCCCATAAAAAGTATTCCATAGGCAGTAAATCCGGTGAGAGCGGTGGCCATTTACAGGCGCATAATTTCCTCTGCCGATCCATCAATTTTGACAATTCTCATTTAAATGATTTCTAACATATAACATTTTCGACTCTTCCGCTTTTATTTTCTAATTTTTTAATTTTCGTTTCGATTTTAATTGAAATTATTTGGATATATAAAAGTAAGAGCTAAATGTTCCTTGAGTTACCCTGTCGCTGCTCAGATACGTCTTATTGCGGTGGCACTAGAGGTGTGAGTTCGAATTCTGAAAATTCAATTAAGTATGGGCGCCAGGTCTAAAGTAGACCGAAAGATAAGAAAAGATAAGCTAAATTGTCAGATTGCATTATCCATAATGTAAGGAAAGTAAACGCCAGAAATAAAAGATGTTTTCCTAACAATTTTTAATAATAATCCTTGAGTCTCCTGAGTATCTTTCAAATTTACATCTGAATAAAACTGTCAATTACCAATTAACAATCTTTATAGGTAAGATAAAATAAGCAATATTTAACAAGAGCTGATAGTAGACTACGATATAATGAGATATGTAATGCATATGAAATTTTCCTTACGACCCTATTTAAAATTAATGGCCCTGATAAGATAATAGCCCATAAGTTACAATCAGCCCACTAATAAGTCAAGAATATCTCATTACATAATCAGCCAACTCTGATCAAAATGATTCTCCGAATCGGGCAAAATCAAATCAATGTCGAAATATTTTACTTCGATCACATATTGTATTTAGAAAATACGTCAAAATCGGTAGATAATTGTAAAATCTAACAGACGTCGCTGAGAGAAATTCAATTTATATTTACTTTAAGGCTTACCCTTGAAAAAATTAAATATAGCCAAATAATATCACTACTTGCTATGTAGTAACTAGAGCAAAGATAATTAAGAAATACCTAATAATTTACTAAAATTTACAGATTGAAATTTCCAGAGATTAACACCGAATATGTACAGAGTAATTAATCACTATAATACAGAGTACTCATTAAAGATAATTATTTTGATTGATTAGATCAAAATCCTAATTACGAAGCTTAAAGTTAAAGATATATAATCTCGTTTTGAGATACGGTAAGATAAATGTACAATAAGATAAATGTACAAGATTAATCAATGATACGATAAAAGTAAGGTAAATCTATGAGATACGATAAAGATACATAAAGTTAAATTTCGAAATGTTGGTTGTTCTGTTTTAAAAAGGTCAAATAATGAGGAATTGTGCAAACATTTCTAAAAAAAGGATCACTTATCTTATGGAATTCCAGACGAGAATGCTCGGGGCTCTTACGCTTCTTCAGCAGAGTGTTTTCATAAGCACGGAGTCATCCCGACCATTTAATTTCCACTTCCCAATCAACAATTACATTGCTACCCAACAGGCTACGATTTTAGGAATGGAACTGCGTCCTGATCCCGATCCTCTCATACAGTCTCCTCATTCGCCCATATGAATTGAAATTAAGTACTATATCACTCCACTCGAACCAGTTCAAATTCAGGAATCCATTAAAGTGAGCATTAAAATTAGAGTAGAGTTAGGTAGAGTTAAGAGTAAATTTCAAATAGAATTAAGAGTAGATTTAAGAGTTGAGTTAAGTAGAGTAGATTTAAGAGCCTGAAATAAAATAAAACGAACATCAGACGTATCAAAATGGCGTCCACGTGCTGCTAAAAAACTCGCTATTACTTAAATAATTACCTGTTGGTCGGCTCTCCTTCAGGAGGCGGCTAATCCATACTAAAATGCCATGGAGTCAAAAATTATTAGAATCCAGCCTAGCTGCCATCAATCAAAAAAGACTCGTGCTTCAGCTACCCTCGGTTTTATTCACCCAGACTCACAAAAACTGATTTCCGAAGGATGACACGAAATCAACCAACAATATCCGAGTCGACACGAGGTCAATTCAAATACCGTCAACTAAGTAAACATGAACTCACTTCCTAATTAGAAAATTCCGCAAAAATTCGATCAAACCTCCTTCACAAGACATTCAGAATTATGTAACTGTCAAAACAAAGCACCTAGTTATGTCACAAACTAAAGAAAACAGTTAAAATTAATAGATACATTGCTAGTTGCCTATCTACATCGCCAACTTTTCGTATTAAATTCAAGATACCTGCAACCCTATTTACTGTATGCCTGCAGTCCAGTAGCGTAGACAAATCAATTACATTAAAAATAATTCCAATGGTGTGCTAGATTATATTGAAGTTTTCGAATGTAAGAAAGTAACTTAATTGTTTTTGGATATTTAACCGCGAATTGTTACAGAAAATTCAAAATTGCTGACATTGAAAGGAGCACATCCAAATGATTGTTACAAACATTTGATGGGAAGTATGGGATGCACCATATATTATATCTAGTAGTCATCATGCAACATTATCCAATAAATTTATCATATTCACTAGATGTTCCCGATAATTTTTAACCAATAATAAATCTGTCAGTTATTCCTGCGGAAACGCTAATTTTAAATAAATGTTAATAATGCACAACCTGCGGGTTTTCCTCAGCATGAACATATTCATTATGCAATTTCATCAACCCCTTTTCTTGCAAAACGACAACCATCGGTAAATAATTGTTTACAGACCTTTTATAACATTTATTTCCAGACGGCTGCATATTTTTTGAAATAGCCAAAACATCGTTTTATTATTCACCCAATGTACCATCACATACTGAGTATTTGGCTTGTATGCATACGTCTTCATATGGACCAGAACTATTCCTGCCAAAGACTAGCAAAAGCCGAAAATATAATATCAGGAGTAGCCTGCGGAATATGCTTTGGATCTTGCATACATTAAAGACACAAGTATTTCAAGATATTGGAAAACATTGGTAAAACAAAATTCACAAGAAGGGCGAAAATAGACGGTCAATCATTAATTATTAAGATTGCAAAAGTTACAGTACAACGAACTAACCTGATGGGTAGCCTTTGACTAAACTTTGGTCTTCGTCTGGAAGCATTCAACAGCTTTAATAAAAATAGTTATTAAGTATCGGATACATATTAATCATTTTTTTATCATTAATTCACAGTGACACAGGCAGCTCCGCCTTGGCCACAATATCGGGTAATTTGCAAAGGAAGTGTGTTGTGCGGCAACTGCATTGTTGTAACTTGCGACGACTAAGGGGCGTCTCTTGAATGCCTAATGACTTAGCGATTAAGTTAGGGGCTCGTTTGGGGTACGAACTCAGCACTGTAATATTTATTATCTCGGTCGACGCATCTATCTTTGCCGAAATTCAAATAAACCGCAAAGTTGTTCTACATTGATTACGCAAAAATATAATCTGTAATCAAATATAGACGTTCTTAAGCAGAACTTGTATATATATTTCAATAAAACTAATTTGGACTATGATCTTTAATGAGCGTTTACATCAAGTTGCGCTTTCAACTGCCTTTCGCCTGAACTGGGAGGATGCATTTATTATTGATAGAATACACACACAAATGGTTAAGGCAAGCAGTAAACAGCACATATATGTGGTGATATATGCCGCGAATTTACAGATTTCTAAATTTAATTTCCCATTCCATGCATGACAGAAACTAAAAACTTTTGGTTAGGTAACGCCTAGTCACTTCTCACAATCCCAGTGAGAACAGGTCTAATTCAGAGAAGCGATCTGTGATTTTCCTAACCACCTCTAATCCCTACCAATTACATTCCTCCTCACCCATCGCTAAACCATCGTCCAGCATGCATGGAAGATTACGGATCCTATGGCTAACTTTGGAACACCAGCAAATGTGCTTGAGGTGAGTAGATATAAGATAAAAAGATAAACCCCGTGAAAAAAAAACAGGTAAAACATTCAAATATTCTGAGATTCTCGAAAGAGATAGGAATTTTCGTGTAAAATAGAAGTAGTGCTTTGGTCTCGACGAGACTAGTCTCGGTTTCGTCTCGTCTCGTCTCGAAATTCGAGACCGATACCGAGACGAGACTAGGAATTATAATTCGAGACCGAGACTTCTGGGTTCGAGACCGAGAGTCTCGTCACGTCAGTCTCGAGTGTTGAAATAAAAATAATTTATAAGTAGGATAGTACGAAAATAATGGTTTATTTTTTTCAAATTATAGGTAACGTACAAAAAATAAAAAAAACATTTAAGTAAACGAAAATCAAAGAAATCTAGGAAAGTATGCACGTATCTAAAGTGCAATGTATTAGTTGCCTACCTATATTTATGTGTAACACAAAAAAAAATGTTGAAACAGGTCTAAATTATAGGTAACGTACAAAACTAAAAAAAAAAAAGTAGGTACACCAAAATCAAAGAAATCTAGGAAAGTATGTACCAGGGTGTCCCAAATTCGAGCCTTATCATTGGGATCTCGGAAACTAGAAGAGATACAAGGACGGTTAAATGGAGGCAAAGTTGCGCAATTTGATGCTGATCAAAATGCCACCTTAAAAGTCAAAATTCCTAAGATTTTTGAAAAAAAAAAAGAATCCTTGCGATTCCATTTTTATTTTTTATGACTATTTGAATAGATATATCAAAATAAATTTGACATTCTTATTGCAACTTTTTCTGTTCTACAAGATGATGTTATCAGATTTTCAAACCGACATTTCGTCTTCGAGCTGCCATCATTAACTTTGTTTTTTTAAATACGGCCCTGGATTTTTTATTACAGATTTTAAGAGCTTCTAAGGTCCCAAAGGCAATGATGTATCGAACTTGTTCGAAAAATTCATATTAATAGCATTTTTGATAAGAACTCATGTGTTAGAGAATCATCAAAATGATTTTTTCGAGAAAGTGCGATACATAATTCGTTCTGGCACATCAGAAGTTCTTAAAATCTGATATAAAAAAATCCACTACTTTCTGTCTCTCTCTAACACATGAGTTCTTATGGAAAATGCCAATACTACGAATTTTTCGAATAAGTGCGATACATCTTTGGTTTTGAGACCTTAGAAGCTCTTAAAATCCGTAATAAAAAATCCAGGACCGTTTTTAAAAAACAAAGTTAATGATGGCAGCTCGAAGACAAAACGTCGGCGTCGGTTTGAAAATCTGATGAAATCATCTTGAAGAACAGAAAAAGTAGCAATGAGAATGTTAAATTTATTTTTTATATCTATTCAAATAGTCATACAAAATAAAAATAAAATCGAGAATATTCGGTTTCTTTCAAAAATCTTCGGAAGTATTCGGCATTTTTAAACTTGTAAGGTGGCATTTTGATCAGCATCAAATTGTGCAACTTTGCCTTCATTTAACCGACCTTGTACCTCTTCTAGTTTCAGAGATCCCAATGATGAGGCTCGAATTTTGGGACACCCTGTACAAGGTTATTGGTCATATTTTTACCGCCCATCTAGCTACCCTGTAATCCTGACCTAACTCTCTTAGATACCTTCCTGTCGGGTGCTCTAAAAAACAAAGTAAATTCGTTCAATAATTTAAACATAAATCATATAGAAAACGTTATTAGGCAAGAAATAATTAATATTAACAATTACGGTTAAGCCTCGATTAATTGTGCTTTGGAGAGATTGAAGTGGGGCTACAGACCCTGTCTTGAAGAAAATGGAGGCCATTATGAGCATTAATTACATCGTTAATATCCCAATTTACTTTAAGTATAGGCCCAAACTAACCCAAACTCAACCGTAAAATGAAAAGAATGAAGGTAGCATTTCTTTTGTCATTGTATATTAATTTACCATAAGAAAAAAAGCTACTAGTAACATAAGTTTCAATTTCCTTTCAAAGTTCATGACTTGCTAAGCAAAAACAACCGACAATTATTGGTACCGATATATGAAGCTTAGAAAAATATTTTTTATATTCAAATCAAAATAATTCAAGAATAGTTGAAGGTATAGGATATGGTATATGAAACATGCTTATAATCCAAAATTCGAATGATACATAGGGTGTTTCATTTAAAAAAATGTATTTTTGGTTTATTACTTACTTATGGGACACTCGGTATACGAAATGTCAATTTTAAAAGAAACTACATCCAACTAGCTACATTATTTATATTTAATATATTTTTCTAAAGTTTGAAATAAAATAGCTAGATGGGCAGTGAAAATGTAACTAATAACCCTGTATGTATCTAAAGTACAATTTACTAGTTGCCTACCTATATTATTTATGAGTAACACAAAAAAAAATCAAAACAGGTTTTATATAGTTTATAATAGGTTTGTTCTAGCAGCGATTTCAAACGGTTTCAAACCGTACGGAGTTTGCGCATAGCCATATAAGCGACGTTTATATCGTTATGCGCAAACTCCGGACGGTTTGAAACCGTTTGAAATCGCTGCTAGAACAGACCTAATAATTTCAAATTCACCCACCCGCCGGGGATTTACCTAAAAACTATAGACTAGCCAGAGAAGCATTACTATGCAGTATTTTTTCTTATAAAAAATAGTTTACTTACATAGGTAGGTATGTTAAAAGTAAACTTAATCCTTCACTTGCGGCCAATAGCCAATAATCTTTCTGTTCTCTGCCAGGTTTATTTACAATCATTTATATTTTTGCTCAGGAATGCGCGTCATGAAAGGGTTCTTAGGTTTACTTTCGAAAATATAAAATATTATGTAGAGTAGACTATTCTGACTACAGTGACTACTCTACTCTCTGATATATTTTTTACTTACCAACCTCCCTACCTAATAAAGGAAACAATAGCAACTTGATAGGAGAGCAGATTAGACAACTTAAGTTGAGATCATTGACAAAAAACAAGTAGTCACTGTCAGTGAAACATTCATGAATATCATTGATGAAAACATTGAAGATAAGTGGACCAAGGTGAGATCCTTGGAGCACACCGGAGGAGACACTGGAGGCATTCGAGAAGAATTCACTTTGTCTGCACCCTCTCAAATAGATCCCAAAGTAGGAGATAATCCCAAGCATTCCTAGCCTATGAACCAGGGCACTACGGGAAACTCTGTCGAACGCCTTGGAAAAGACAGTGTAAACTGAATTAATCTGCGAGCCTCCTTCAAGGGCACGACAAAAATCCACACAAGCTTAACTCAGTTGTCTACCGAGGTATAAAACCAAATTGTTGTTCGATTAGGAGATGCTTCAGTAGAGGAGATAAAAGAACGCAAACTTTGAGAATCGCACTCAATATGCTTATAGGACGGTAGTTTGATACAGGTGGCCTGATACCCGATTTAAAAATTGGTTTACTTCCAGTAATCCAGTTTGGAGTAGAGATTGAAGATATGGTAAAGAGGTTTGAAGAGATTATAGCCGCAATTTTTCAGAAATATAGTTGGTGATCTCTCTGTCCCAGGATCCTTGTTAAAGTATAGACAAGAAAGTTTAGTATAGATATCGGAAATTGTGATGTGCCGGTCGAGGATATGAATAATGGAGAAAGATAGCTTATGGTTAGGTGCATTAAGGTGACTGTATAAATAAACAGTGGAGAAGTAGTCAGCAAACCTGTTGGCAATATCCTTGCCAGAGCCATTTGACTGGTCTAGATTGCTAAACTCGGAAAGAAACCCGTCATTTTTCCGCTTCCTGTTAACAAAGGACCAAAATGTTGTAATGTTCATACTGATTATTCATTCAGTCTAGGCGACACTCATGATTGCAAGACTTACTCGAATACTATATAGAGAAAT
>MU186482.1:4580-78940 GCA_016904865.1 Pissodes strobi | reverse complement strand
ATAATATATCAGACTGCAATTAGATATTTTTAACAAAAAAAAAACAGTAATATAAGTTTACAGCTAACTAACCGCAAAATCAAATTAATAATACAACAGACTGCCGATGCCGGTTAAATATTTATTGCCAAAAGCTAGCATTAAATTAGTTATACAGAAAGCAAATTCAAGTGACAAGACAAAATATAAGTCATCGGATAACTTAAACATAATTTTAGTAATTTTACAGTTCAACATCAAAACCAAAGTCCAAGATAACCCAGGATGGAGATTTCAAAATTTTAGATATACTAACTAGGACTAAGGTGTGATTAGGCATTTAAAAATGTGTTTTTCAAATCGTTGAAAATTTTAATACGTAATAGGTAGATGATATGAAACACCTCGTTGAGAGTGTGCTTCTCTGTATAGTGACGTATTTGATTTCTAGGAGTTATCAACATTTACTTATTGTAATATTATGCTCAATATTATTCTCCACTCTCGAGTCTTAATTTCTGCAATTTCCTGTAGAAAAGATATGAATATTTATATTCGCCCTTATTTTTAATTGGAAAAAGGGGAAACATGCTAGATGCTGACTCGTATTTTAGGTCCTTTATTACAATCAAAACACTTCAATTTTTCCTTATCAAATCGTGGAAAGTTCTGTATCTGTCACGTAAACAATAATGAATATAGAATGATAGTAACGTTCGATAGGAAACCCAGTTATTTATTGCAACATAATTAATAAAAATATTTAAATAATAATCCACAAATTCCTGGAATAAAATTACATTATTTAAAAAAAAATGCTTTTGTTAATTGTCGGAATAAAAACGCATCCATATCGCTTTATACTGACGAAACATAATCGTTTCTAGATCGTATCAAAGGGGTTAAGATTCCTTCAAAATCTTGAATAATGCTTTATTTTATGTTTTCTATTTTTGGAAAATATTTTGCGTAATACTCAAAGGCTGGGCGCGAAGAAATTTAATATGGCATTCATTTAAGATACATTTCGTTCATGGATTAACGACAAGATGCATATCGCAGAAATTAATTTACAGTATAAAAATTACTTCATTGAAACCTTATTTTGCCTTAACAGTAATGCTGGTAATAAAGGCATTTTTTCTGTTTTTTTTTTAGATAATCAACTCAGGTTCAATAACATATTGTTAAAGAAAACATCCAGATCGACGTTTGGTTTTTAGTAAATGTTGTATTTTTGGTACTTTTCTCTTAAAACACCTAAAAGACCGCACTTATACTTATAAACTTTTATGATCTAATGTAAATCCTAAATTGATTCGGACTGACATAGCTTGGTAAAAAGTCCACAGATATTAGGTTAGGAGATCGACTAGGCCACTATAGGTAGGATCGCGCCGATAAATCCACCCATCATACAATAATAAGTTTTTGTATTATTTTTATATAATAATTAATTAATATTGGATCTCAAATAACGTGTTTGATTTAAAAAAGTGAAAGGAGGTTCCGAAGGGATTGTTTTGTTGCATGGAAATACAAGGAATATATACTGAAAACCCTTGCATTAAATAAGACAAGACATTTTAATTATTTTTAATTTTGATATTTATATCAAGCCATTTGCGGCAGGTGTGATGATGAGTTTCATGCTAACTTAATTTGTTTAAAAAACTACAGGAATTCCTGGAATAAAATTACATTAATTCAAAAAAATGCTTTTGTTAATTGTCGGAATAAAAACGGACCCATATCGCTTTATTCTGACGAAACATAATCGTTTCTAGATCATATCAAAGGGGTTGAGATACCTTCAAAAACTTGAATAATGCTTTATTTTACGTTTTCTATTTTTGGAAAATATTTTGCGTAATACTCAAAGGATGGGCGTGACGAAATTTAATATGGCATTTATGTAAGATACAATTCATTCATGGATTAATGACAGTGACACGATCCAGATCGCAGAAATTAATTTTGCGGTAAAAAAATCACTTCATTGAAGCCTTATTTTGCCTTAACAGTAATGTTGGTAATAAGGTAATAAGGGCAATTTTTTCTGGAATTTTTTGATGTGTAAACATCTTACGCGGCGGCATGAGGATAAATCTCGGCAAATGGGACGGAAATGTCTAAATCGATGTGACATCATAATCCATGCGCATTGAGGAGCAAGCTAGTCCAGGACGGCCGCGATTGCAACGACTCAAGTGGCGCTTCTAAAAAGCTAGCCGCTAGGGCGGTATTAGATTTTCATGTCCATGGTATCGATATAGGACATATGTTTCAACATCAGTGTCCCGAGTACTAGCTGACTCGCTCAATTTTTTTTGGAGATAAACCAAACTCAGGTGCAATAATATATTGCAAAATAAAACATCCAGATCGACGTTAGGTTTTTAGTAAATGTTATATTTTTAGTACTTTTCTCCTAAAATACCTAAAAGACAGCACTTATACTTATAAACTTTTATGATGTTACGCACGATACACATATAACGGTATGCTGATTTCTAGACCCGTTTTTGACTCACCCGCGCATCTACGTCACCCGGGAAAATTTGACGCTGTCATAGTTTATTTAATTAAGTGAATTTTTAGATTTGTTTTGTGTTTATATAATGTTATAGGATTATTTAGATTAACAAACTTATAGTATAATTATGCCAAAATGTGCTGTGGCTACTTGTAAGAACAATAATAGGACTTAAACAATATACCTAGCTACAGCTATATTGTTTGTGATAGGACCACCAAAGGGAGTAATATTAAATAGTTTCGTTTTCCTAAACACGAGTTAGTCGTGCTTGTCGAAGAGAAGATGGAATTAACATAAAAGATGGTGAGTATCTTTAATTATTAAAGCTTTACTTTATTATTTATTATTTTTATTACATATTTCCACGGTTTACATGATTTTTTATGGCAGTGGCGCACACTCTAAAGGGACATCCTATAGCTAGAGATGGATCCTAATTTCACGTACCGTACCGTGATTTTAGCTGCCGCTAATTCGACATTCGGGTGCTGCTGTGCCTTAGTTCCGTTCTTTAAACATTCTTTTTAGATATACCACGATCAAGTCACGGTTCACGGTCCAGCCAGACACTATGTGGTTAAAAAATATTTGCCAAAATTTAAATAAGTAAAAAAAATAAAGCAACATGTATTATTGAAGTGTGATTGAAGTAAACTTCTTAACGCGCGCCGGGAGGAATATTTACACATGCTCACATACGATGGTACCAGGGTGCTAAAATCGGTTAGGTTCTGTAGCGCTACAAAAGCTCATTGATTTGCGCATCTAATCGCGCCATGTCTTCGCGATGCAATCATTCTGTTCCAATAGCTCTCGTGGCCGAGTGGTCTAGGTGGTTAGGTCTCGATTCGGCCGCCCTATAGGCGGAGCGGCGCAGCCTGAGTTCGAACCCCGTTGCTTTTATAAACTTTTTGTTTTAAGGTTTATGAAGAATTATTTTTTTCATTTGGGCCTTTTCTTTTTGTTAATTGAGTGGTATATTTTAAAAAACTACTTTTTAACGAAATCCGTTACGATATGTATTTGATTTTATTGTGATAGCAAAAAATATTGGATTTGCTCTATTACCTTGTCAAGACATAAGCGGAACTTTTATGAAGAATATTTTTTTTCATTTAGGCCTTTCCTTTTTGTTAATTAGTATTATATTTAAAAAATGATATATTTAAAAAAACTACTTTTTAACCAAATCCGGTACGATATGTAAGGGTCGTCATCTCCTTGACAATTTCTTGATTTTGTCATGATCTTGTCTTGGTTTCAAGACAAGATCATGGCAAGAAATGATCTTTGTTTTTCAAGACAAGACAAGAAATTAGTTCTCAAGTCCAAGATTTCTTGGAAAGAAACCAACAACATCTTGAAATTTCTTGAAAATGTAAAATAAAAAAAACTCATTTGTTTTGCTAGTTTATTGAAAAAAAAACAAAGCACTGAAACATTTTTAATGGAATGATAAAAAAATTATTATGTAAAAAATAACTTTTTTTATTTTCAAAGATTTTTGGATATGTTATGGCTTAAGGTATTGGGATCAAAAAGTACTTTGCAAACTGAGTCTACTTCAGTGGAAATGAAATAAATATGTAAAAATGGGCAAAAAACATTTGAAAGGGTTCAGAATATTGACTATTAAATAATGAGGTAAATACAAAGAAAATTAAAATTGTACTTTAAGTTTGGTAAAACTATATCTTGTGGGCTAAATTAAATTGGATAATTTTTTAATGCTTAATGACTTTTTATTTGCATGGGATTTTTTTTTAATTATTTTTGGAGATGTTATGGGCTAAGATATTAGAATCAAAAAGAACTTCTCTCAGCTGATCTACTTCAGTGGCGTACAGAATACTTGAATTTACGTATTTTTTATTAAGAAAAAATTTATTTATTAAGGAATGAATTATAAAACAATACTATCATGACCGCGTGCCCCTCGATTCTACGCAACGAGTATAAACATCACATCAACCAATCTCATCCCGACTTTTTTACTTAGTTCTCAAATGTTGAAATAATACTTATAACTACCCATTTATACATTTAAATTATTTTCTAGAGTAAAACTATATATAATATATCAATTATAATTAGTAATATAAATATGGAATGAAAATGCTTTTATTCTTTAGTTAACACACGTACACGTATAATTAGGAACATACCTATTATCGAAAATGTCCTTAAAAATTCCCCAAAACTGCGAATATTGCATTTCAAAACATATGTTCTATACACGCTTACATAGCAGAATCGAAAGCGTTGTTCCCGGGTGACGTCACACGTTTCTGTATGGGAGGTTCTGCCTGCGCAAGAGCATACCGTTATATGTGTATCGTGATGTTACGTAATACCTCAATTGTTTCGGAGTGGCATAGCTTGGTAAAAGTCCACAGGTATTAGATTAGGAGATTGACCAGGCCACTAGGTAGGATCACGCCGACAAATCCATCCATCATACAATAATACGTTTTTGTATCATTTGTATCTAATAATTATTTAATAATGAATTTCAAATAATGTTTTTGATTTAGAAAAGTGAAAGGCGGTTCCGAAGGGATCGTTTTGTTGCATGGAAATACAAGGAATATATACTGAAAACCCTCGCATTAAATAAGGCAAGACATTTTAATAATTTTTAATTTTGATATTTAAATCAAGCCATTTGCGGCAGGTGTGATGATGAATTTCATGCTGACTTAATTTGTTTAAAAACTACACGAATTCCTGGAATAAAATTACATTACAATTACATTATTTAAAAAAAAATGCTTTTGTTAATTGTCTGATTAAAAACGGATCCATATCGTTTTATTCTGACGAAACATAATCGTTTCTAGATCGTATGAAAGGGGTTAAGATACCTTCAAAAATTTAAATAAAGCTTTATTTTATGTTTTCTATTTTTGGAAAATATTTTGCGTAATACCTACTCAAAAGGATGGGCGTGACGAAATTTAATATGGCATTCATATAAGATACATTTCATTCATGGATTAATGACACGATCCAGATCGCAGAAATTAATTTTACGGTAAAAAAATCACTTCATTGAAGCCTTATTTTGCCTTAACACACAACACTTATTACCTTATTACAGCACTTATCCTTATTAACTTTTATGATCTTATGTAAATCCTAAATTGATTCGGACTGGCATAGTTTGGTAAAAAGACCAGAGGTGTTAGATTAGGAGATCGACCAGGCCACTGGGTAGGATCACGCCGATAAATCCACCCATCATACAATAATACATTTTGTATAATTTTTGAGCAGTTTTCTTTTTTAATTCATTTTATCATTTGTTAAATTAGTACTTAACACGTTTCAATTATTCAACAAAATTGAACATTCATACGGATCTTTTCAATACACAATACACTTAGTTCTAAGCAAATCACTTTTTGCCACCTTAGCTATAAAATTATAATTAGCGAATAATAATAATAATAATATTAAGGCAGTACTTACTTCTCCCTCCATATAGTCATCCGCATCAATAAGACTAACAGTCAACGTAAGATCATATCTGATGGGTCTTGCAGTTCCTGGTAACTTAAAACCAGTAGAATCTCGCAATTTTGACGGGTGCGTTCTGTGAAAACCTGGGCTTGAGGTCTTGAATTCCGGACCGAAGAAAGTGTATACTTCCCGGTATAGTAGCGAAGCTACTAACAGGATGTGATAGAGCTGCATTCTTGTAGAACCTTTAAATGATCGCCAGTTTTATTGCATTATATAGGCATAGGTCGGTTCCTTATCTAGTTATAAGAAAAAAAAATCCCTGCTAATATACGTTCGTTCTTTATTTCAGATCTAAGTATATATATTTTTTAATGTATGTAGATATTTTTTAAGAGAAAAAATATATAAAAATAGGATATTGGGTATTTAGTATCTACTAATCAAGTGGAGAATTCGATTTAGTGGCGTAGTTATAGTTAATAAATTGATTTTATTGATAAAATTTTGATAAAATATAACATTATGAGATTTTACACGTATTTCGTGTTTAATCACATATCTCAAAACTGAAATAATTGTTTTTTGAAATTTCGAAAAAGCATTTAGTCAAATTTTCTTATTCTCTTCGAAACTTCGTACCTATCTACTATAATATTGTACTAGTATGCATCAGTCAACTTATAAAACTTGCCCCTACATATTGAAATCAACATGTTTTTCAAGACATATATTTAAAGATATCTTTCCTTAAAATGCTTCTAGAAATCGAGACATTACTTAGGAAACATCCTATACAAAATAAGAAGTGGATAATGAAAGATCTAAAATTGAATTTCTAATACATAGTACGGTTTATAAGGTATGTAGATAATCGATTAACCGACTATTTTTTTTTCATGTATGACTGCACGAGTTAATCAAAAAGCTTTTCGAAATAGAACCATTATTTTTCTGGTGGCCGATTGTTGATTCAGAAGTTCTTCATTTCCGAACTAAGTATATTTTTTGAAAAATGTTTGTAAATATCTTCTAAGAGATAAACGATATAAAACCTCTTGTGCCTCAAGACCGAATAATTGTTTCTTAAAATTTCCAAAACGCATTTAGACAAATCTTCGTATTCTCTTCGAAAATACGTAGCTACTTATCTACTATAATATTGTACTAGTGTGCATCAGTCAATTTATAAAACTTGTCCACCCTGCATTTTGAAATAAACATGTTTTTCAAGACTTTCATTTAAAGGGATATCTTTCCTTAAAATGCTTCTAAAAATCAAGAGCTGAAGTCGTCGATATTACTTAGGAATAATAATGAAGTTGGAACTGCGCTCAGGTGCAACCTATCCCGAAGAAAAGTGAAAAACGATTCCAAAGAACTACCGTCCAATTGCCTTGTCCAAAGTCGTGGAGAAATTGATCAACGAACAGCTCTTAAAATATTTCGAATCGGCAGGCATTATAAGCGATCGCCAGCAGCTTCTGCAAGCACAGATCAACGGGAGATCTCCTGACTTACGTGACCTACCTGTGGGCCAAAACTATCGAGAGCTATGAGGGGGCTCTCGACATATCCAACGCATTTGATAGAGTGTGGCATGATGGATTGTTAAGCAAATTGACAGCATACGGACTACCACCAGCACTGCTTCTATGGCTTTCCAATTTCTTAAGGGATCGAAGCATCCGAGTTGGTATTGATGGACACCTCTCGGAGGAATTTAAAATCAATGCCGGAGTTTCTCAAGGGTGTATATTATCTCCCACACTGTTCCTGCTCTTTATCAACTATTCTCATTCACGGCTGCTCGTTCCCAACGCGAGCGAGAAAATCAGATTGCTGCCATCAATGAGTATATGAACCCCATCTCATGGTGTGAGGAAAACAATGTCCAGTTTAATACAGGAAATACTCAAGCAACTGTCTTCTCAAAAAAGCAAACACCACAGGACATGTCCTATCAATGACAGGACACAACACTGACTCTGGCCTCATCCATAAGCTTGTTGCTGGGCAACATAGAAAACAACATGTCTTGGCGTAAGCACGTCACTAAAATCGCCAAGGCAGTAGCACAAAAGTTAGGAGCACCCTATAGAGCAAAAAACCAGTTTTATACACCTCATCAGCTCTTACTGCTCTATAAGGCCCAGATAACACCATCTCTAGGATACTGTTCCTATGTATGGAGCTCGGCACGGGCACCCAAACACATGCTCAAGATCTTGTGGGATACCCAGAGTTGACTAAAGACTGATAGCCTTGAACATCGAAGAAAAGTGGCGGCCCTATCGCTTTACTATCGATACTAAGAAGGAAGGTGTTCGAACGAGCGGGCACTTATGATTCCGCTCAGAATTGTGCCAAACAGAGATACCCGTCAAACACAAGCTGCTCATCAACATCCGATTAAGTTGGGAACACCTAGGACGTCGCTGTTGCGGGATTTATTTGCCTGGAGGACTGCCTCGCTCTGGAATGGACTTCCGAGTAACATTTTTCCCGAAAAGTACAATCTGCAGGGCTTCAAGGTTCAACGTCCACCGTCTTCTCTGCACACCCACATGTTTTGTTTAGAATAAGCGCCATTTTTTCTGGTAGGCTATGACTTCAAAAATTGAGGATTTAAGACCTAGCATCGAGTAAAGGTGCCAAATCTTTACTAAAGTGATCTTATGTAGAGGTTTTATAATTAAACTGAAAAACTATTAAATACGATAGATTACGCATCCAGGTTAGATGAGCTAGTTGAACGGTGGCCTGGACGCACATAGATACTTGGAAATTAAACAATGAACCAACTGACTGATATCGCAAGAGCTCTAAATAAATACGTTCAAAACTTTTAACCATTGAATAAGGAAGTCATGTTGGTAATATTAAACAAGAAATAAGTCATGTCTGGCTGGCCATAAAGTAAAAAAATGAAAACTTGTGTGTTTATATTCAAAGGAACTTTATCCACAAGCTCATGTTATAACCCTTCAGTAATTAAAATAGTTCTAACAACTATAACAAGGATAAGTACAGGGTCATTTTTTATATTTTCCCACCCCCCTTAACTTTTTTGTGCCACTGTTTAGAAAAAAGATGTAAATATAAAAGTTGTAGTGCTGGAGAAGTAGTTCTCAGAAAACATATTTTTGCCTATACAGGGTGTTGCAAAAAGTGCGAAAAACAAAAAATATATTTTTTTTAAATGGGACACCCTATATATTTCTCCTCAGGACGAAAGATCTTTATTCTCCGATTACAAAAATATATAATTTGTCTACATTTGCTTAAGCCATTTCCGAGCTATTTGCCTTTAAAAGTTGACAAAGCATAAACCAATCGAAGTAGCCTTGCTCGCCATTAAGAAAAATATGAAATGTATCAAAATAGCCGTGAATGACAGTGACAAACACAGCTATTATGTCAAATTATTGGCTCTATTTTTTATGAAGGTTCCCTAACTGGCGAAAGATATTTACAATTTTTAAATCAGGAAACAGAGATTCTCTTGGTATGCTTCCAATTCGCCAATCTGCTCAAATAATAGGCGGGGAACCGTCCACTGGCCACCGAACAGCCCAGATCTAACGCCCTTAGATGCGTTTTTGTGGGGATATTTAAAAACAAAGTTTATGCTCAGAGAAGTGCCATTATTGAAGAGCTCAGGGTGAGAATTGTATACTATATAAACGACCTTAACCAGAACAATCCAATTTTTATTACCCATGCAACAAATAAATTAGAAAGCGACTTCCGAGATTGTATCAATAGTGGGCATATTCAACAATAATTGAAATACTGAAGTTTTTATTATCAAACATGTTAAGATACGAATTTTTATATAATAATAAAAAATGATTAAAACAATGATTTATTTTATTTAAATCAACTTTTAAAGTTAAATAGCTCAAAAATGGCTTAAGCAAATGTAGACAAATTATATATTTTTGTAATTGGAGAACAAAGATCTTTCGTCTTGAGTAGAAATATACAGGGTGTTCCATTTAAAAAATATATATTTTTTTGTTTTTCACACTTTTTGCAACACCCTGTATAGACAAAAAAATGTTTTCTGAGAACTGCTTCTCAAGCACTACAACTTTCCTATTTACATATTTTTTCTACACAGTGGCACAAAAAAGTTAAAGGGGGTGGGAAAATATAAAAAATGACCCTGTACATGATACTACCTATGTTGTAGGTATTGCGAATGTGAATAGAAAGAAACAGAGATGGTCTAGATTCTAGATACCATATAATTTTAAAATATCCGATAAACAGACCATCAGATTTGGATATTCATGAATTAGTGGAATAAAAAAAGCGTTCACTATTAGTCTATAAAGCGAACCAGAATAAGCTTTTATATAAATGCTTATTTAAAGCGTTGTTTGAATAACTTTACTCAAACAACGTTTAAAGGAACATATTTTTTCCAGAATTCGGCAGCACTAAATTCACAAATACTGAAAAGAGAAGATCAAGAAAAGGTGGGACATGCAGGAACTAAACAGGACTAAGGAACGGAGGAACATACAATAAACCCTTAATCTGAAAGTATGGAAGTTCACTAGTTTAAAATATATGTTTTCTAATTTAACTATTATGAACACCTTAAGGTAAGGAACGAAGTTTGTGCCTTAGTATGGTAATAAGATTATTACAGTTCTTACCTTAAATAAGTTCTCAGCAGCTGCACTAGACGAGGAAACAAGAATGAATTAAATTGACCTAATCTCATCAATTTTTAATTATAATTACATGGTAATTGCAATCTTATCTTCTGAACGAGATAAAATCACTTTTAAATTGTACATTAATTTCGCACTCAAGAGTGGCAAAATAATTAATCTTACATCTTCAGCCGTTATCTATCCATTGGTTGGAGTTTAACCTGCACACCTTTTTGCTGTATTTCTTTTCTTACGTTCGAAATCTCAATCTGTATCTAGTGTTATAACCACTCCAATGTTATGTATCTAGATTCCAGCTCGGCTCCACTCCCTGATATATTTGACCTATGAGAAAAAAGTACCCGTCCGCTAGCCTCTTATTACAACAGACATCTTGACTAAAGCATAAATACTTTAAGATAACAAGCAGCAATGCTGTCGAATGCCCTGAAATAATCGAGCAGTACCAAAATACCAAGTGTTGTAGATTCGATCTTTGTCGATTTTCTAAACAAACAGTGTATAGACAATTTCTGTCAGTACTAGGTATCGACTTCAAACAATATCAGAATAACAATACTTATAAAGATTAAAGAACTGCATAGACAATTATATTTCTGACAGTTATACGTACAAACTTGCAGCTAAACACAGTTAAATATTTGTTAAAGTTCCTACGGAGCTTGTGTGAGCTTGGTTAACTGAGATAATGCTGAGATGAAATACAGTAATATACAAGTAATAATAAAAGGATAAATATTATCTTAATGTCCACAATAAGCTACATATACAATATATTCACCAATTGACGAGCAACGTTCAATCGTTGAGCAGTTTATCTTCAAACACGGGGAAAGTCACTTAAACATACTTCAAATAAGAATGACTTAAGTTGGAGTGAATTGAGAATATGCAGTAATATGCATGCATGCAACTTCTGTTGGTACTACCAACTTTGTAGCGCAATGGCGTTGAGGATTTCTTTTACCTTGCAGAGTAATTGGCACTGGAAAACATCACACTGTATGAGTGTGTAAGAGAACTTCAATTTAAGAAGAGAACATGACAGGGATGCTTTTAGGCTGGAAACGCATAGGATAGGCTACACTCCGAGAAATGGAAATAGCACTTAGTGAGTGCGACAGCGAACGCTTACTATAGCGACTTACTTGTGAGAGAATCAGAGAGCAAGTCTTCCATGGCCGAGTGCCACGGGGAGCGCGGACTATCGCGATTTACTTGGTAGAGAGTCGGGGAATAAGTCTTTCATGGCCGAATGCCACGGGGAGCGAATACTCTCGCGACCTACTTGGGAGAAAGTCGGGGAACAAGTCTATCATGGCCGAGTGCCACGGAGAGCGAATTCTATCGCGACTTACTTGAGAGAGAATCAGGGAACAAGTCTTTTCAAGAAGGAGAGGACGCGTCCTTTTCCCTTCGCGCGTGAACTTATTCCCACTACTGAAATATCACTTCCGTAGAGGGCAAATATTGTAAATATAGAGAAGTTATACAATAACTTAACATGCATCACAGGTTGTCTAAATAAAAATTATGAATTTTAACACAAACCTGGTCGAAATTTGCTGACTAGTTTTTATAAAAGTCGATTATTATAGATCGAAATTTTAGGGACGCTAAATTCACTGTTTCCGGTAGACGATATTTCAGTTCGTAGTGCACTTGTGAAGGCGTGCGATTTAAAGACCTGCAATTGGCAAGTATACGGCCCTCCGCTCGCCCCGGGGCTCAAGAAAAGGAAACTAAACAAGTGCTAACCCAAGAAAAACCCGAAATCAAGAAAAAACTGTCTACTTAAAAAAAAACAAAACCGACGGGATTTGAACCCGGGTCGCCGAAGTGAAGGTCAACCACGCAAACCCCTAGACCATCTGCTGACTTACAAACAACTGGTTGCATCGCGAAGACATGCGTCATCTCACGTAGCTAGCGAATCACGTGCCCCTCATTCACAAGTGCACTATTCACTGAAATCGCGCTTCCGGTAGTCGCTGTAGGAAGCACTGATTGCACGGATACGTTCTGCTTGTAGCTAAATTTGACTTGTGCATCGAAATGGATTAATGTTGTGACAAGAGATGGCGCTAAGGGTGTCGCCGAGATAAGCATTTAAAGATCCTTTACAGGCGTAGCCGATATATCAAAATCGGCCTCTCCTATTGGTCGATCCGCATGACCCTCCGCTCGCTTCGCTCGCTACGGGGGCTCAAGAAAAGGAAACTAACCAAGTGCTAACCCAAGACATACCCAAAATCAAGAAAAAAAACTGTTTAGAAACATAATCTTAAAAAAATAATAAAAAAAAGCAACGGGGTTCGAACCCGTGCCGTCCAGGTGAGACCCAACTATCTAAACCTCTACACCACGAGAGCTCTTGTGACAAATTGATTGCATCACGAAGACATGTTGTAATACGAGATGGGTCGACCAATAGGAGAGGCCGATTTTGATATAGTCGGCTACGCCTGTAAAGGATCTTTAAATGCCCGAGATACAGTGACTTTTCTTGTATAAAGTCCTCCCCCTTATATATTTAACTATGATAAAGTCACTGTACGCGGAAAGGTTTTAAGCGGCATTCTTGGAATGCGAAACACAGTGGCATGAAATATTAATAAATACGAGGTAATTATTGCTGATACGGTTTTATGCTATTTTTTGATTAAATGGAAAAATTTTTATATAGGCACATTCTAGTATCTTTGGGGATTGCAAATATAATGGCGAAAATATTTTTAATTTTTTTTTTTAAGTTATGTTTGTTTTCTTTTTTTAATTTGGGTTAGTTTGGTGTTCTCTTTTTTTAATTTGGGTTTAGGTAACCAAAACTAACCCAAATTAAATAAAGAAAACAAACATCTTTAAAAAAATAATAAAAAAAATCTCTTCTCCGCCAGTATATTTGCAATCCCTAAGGACACTAGAATGTGCCTACATAAAAAAGTTTCCATATTTTTTTTTTTTTTTTTTTTTATGGCAGTGGCACACACACTAAAGGTAGATTATACCTAATAGTAGAACACCGTATAAGCAATAATTACCAAATCCAAATTAAATCGCTAGATTTGAAAACATGTTAAACTAACTATTTTTTTTATTATTCTCAATTTTTCACAGTTTCTGGCTTACGTTAGATACCTGTAGATCAGATAACTACTATTGTTGTTACGGCCTAGTAGACATTGCGTTATTCTTTAATTTTTATTATTACCTTTGATATCTTTTTTCCCAAACAAAATGTTCATTATCTTAGTCCTACCGATAACTTGGCCGGGAAGCACTTACGTTTGAATTAACATACCTTAAATTCTATAATTGATAGGTCGGACTAGTTATTTTCTTTTTGCGGCTGTTACCAACGTATCATAACTGATACCCAAATATACATAGTTAGTTAGTAATACGGTTTCGTAACAAATCATAGGTCGGACTAGTTATTTTCATTTTGCGGCTGTTATCAACTTATCATAACTGATACCCAAATATACATAGTTAGTTAGTAATACGGCTTTGTAACAAATCATGGTTTGAGATACGTTAATTAACCATTGATTAAGTGTTTTTTTATTTGAGTTACTTGAATTTTCTTATGAGAAAATTGAGAAAACGAGTGGTTATCTGCAGTAGCGCTGGCCTTCATTTATATTTTCTTAAAGTTTTTCCTATTATTGCTTAGCGCATTCATCATAGATTACGGTTAAATGTGTCGGCGTTTGTTTAGGTAAAAAGTGTGATTTACTCTGTAACGGAATATATGCTTATTCCGCTCCACCAAAACTTCGGTTCATTTGCAAATGATTCTCGGTATTCGATATTTGAGTCGCCAGTGACATCTATTCACGAATGGAATTATTTCGTGCAAGTAACGATTTTAGAAGCACTAGTACGCTATTTTGTGTCTACCATTTATGAATTTATTTCACATAGATTTAATATTTAAGTTGCCAGTGACATCTATTCACGAATGGGTTTATTTCGTGTGGTTAGCTGTTTTAGGAAGTGCAGTACGCTATTTAATACCTGCAATTCATCAATTTAATTTACTATAGATTGCTATATTTAATATTGGGTATTTCTATAGCTTGACACTGCGTGATTTATAGTAGTAATCACATGATATAAATTAGCCAATAATACAGCGGCAAGCATAATTTGTCGAACGATTTTGAAAGCGAGGTAGTTTATCTTTGTGGAGACTCTTGACGGGTGAGCGCTGATTTTTAATCTCGAAATATTTAATTCATCTTGCAGTATATTAACTAATTCTTTTATTTTTAAATACATAACTAATATTTGTTTATGATTCGTTTAGTCTTATTTGACTAAAGCAAGAATTTAGCATTGTTATATTCCATTTTTATTTAGCTTACTTAATTTTAATTATTGTCGTGACCGTTGGGTAAGAATACCGATTTATTGGTGAATATTTGCGTCTCTTTTTAGTCAAATTCATGTAATTTGAAAGAGGTTTAGTCCGTAATTTTTCATCGTTTAGTGGTCACGCACATTATTTTACGTATTTACATTCAAATAGAACAGTATTATTTGGGTGAATTCTCGGAGTAGTTTCTATATACTCCTGCAAAGGTAGTAAATTGAATTTTCAGTAGAATTTCTCCGAATTTTCCTTCATAGTATTGCTGGTTTTAATATTTTTTCTTGTCCGCCTTATTTAATTAAATTTTCAGTTTATTTGTTACATTAAGTATATAACTATTAGCACTCGCCCTGTCTCGTCTCAACACAGATGTACCAACTTTGCATTTATGAGAGGTTAATCTCACATATGTAAAATTATCTGGGTTTTTATCTTTTATCTAAATTTCTGTCTCGATGGGAGATAGTGATTATCTTATTTTTCTCTTTAATTAATTGAGGCGTAATTACGCTCAAGTATCGTTTATGTGCCAAGGGCCGAAATAAAAAGTAATAGAAATTACTTATTTTGAGTTATAAAACTCGTTATTAGATGTTGTACTTCTATTTTTCTTTTTATCATCAAATTTAAGTTATCTTTTATTTATATTTACCGAGAGTCACTGAATTGAAATGTAATTCCATAATTTTCTTTTGAATTTTAAATTTCAGTCATTATTTCTTTTGAATTTCATATTTTAAAATAAAGAAAAGGATATCTTGAGTAACTGTAGTTATTTATAATTTTGTTCAACTTAACATTGTAATTTAGTTTCTGATTATAGCTGCTTTAACCAGTAAATTTTCAAATTGTTGATTGCTTCCTCATGTGTTTAACAGTGTCACTGATGTTCACATGATATTTCCCTGAATATTATTTAATTAGCGATATACATTGGTCTAAGACTAGGTTATGTTCTCTTGCATGTATTCGACATTGGCTGGAAGAAAACATCGTGCTTGGCAAGTAGCAGGTGTTCGTCCACTTACTGTACAAAGTGCTCTGAGGAATTCGACACGTTGGGAACCAAATAAGTCCTCGATAAGACCAAGAGACACTAACTTGGGAACATGCAGAAGCAGTTCCACTAGAGGTCACAATACTATCGCATGGTTACAGAATAGTTGGACAAATAAACATATTGTAAAGACCAATAATAACGCTTTATTCATTCCTTTTTTTTAATCTGTCACAATTAATTTTAATTCTCATTACTAAGTCAATTTATTCATAAACTTTATTTCCAATAATTTCATCAATTATGTTTGCCATTTGATTATATAGATTTCAATTTTTCAAATTTCATCAATCGTATTTGTAATTTAATTGTATAATTATTTCTTTAATTTATCGCAAGATAGAGGTTGCTGTGAGACATTGCGAATTATAAGGACAAATTTCTGATATTCTTATTTTTATATTTATTTATATTTAAGTGTTCATATTCAGTTCGCATTGTTTTTAGGAACTCTGGCGCCCACAATACACAAAAAATTATCTGCTAACCCAACTGTTCCATTTCATTAAAACTCCATCAAGTAACCGAGTAAAGCTTACTATTTATCGTTGAAGTATAGTTGTTATAATAAATTAATCTGCCAGAATTACTGGTAATTTTCTCATTTTTTTCCCTTTTTGATCAGCTATCATATTTCTTTTAATATCATTAATACTAACCTCCCATTAACCGTATTCACCTGTCTTCATTAAGTTATTTAATTTCCTGAACTTAAGTGGTAACGTTCCAGAGGAGAGTCGCAAAAAGTAGTAAGTATCTGATTTTTTTTTAATTACTTGAGCTTAATAATTGAAACATTCTGTATTTACGGATTGATTTTACATTCCTTGATATCGTTTATCACTGACTGGTTTTTTAAATTAATATTTGAGTATTTGCTTATTACTGACTTTGATTTTTGATTATTTATTTTTCTATTGTTTATACTGATAAATTTCTGGCATTCAAATCTGATTTAATTTTGCTATCATTTTATTTTGTCGCGAAGCTTAAGCTGAAACGAGTTCCATATTCCATCTTTAGGGCATTTCTTGCTTGTGCCGTTTACAAGCCCGTGGCGCCTTAAATAAATAAACCTACCCCTACTCTCTGACATTTGAGCTAGGGCCTAATTTGTACGCTCGGCGACAACTCGTTCTAGCCTACGTATCGACACACGTAAATTCAGTCAATTTTAATTTTAAATTCTCAAACTTTAAATTTTTCTTTTAATTTGAGATTATTCATTCTCCGTTCCTTCTAAGCTGGAGTGAAGGTTTTGCGCCTATTAGAAGAAAAGAAAAAGCGTAACAAAGTTGTGAGGTAAAATTTGAGCACATGAACATATCTCAAAAATATTTTAATTGTTTATAGGGTCTTATATTTTTGAAATGTAAATAAATTAATTAATCATATATAATTGTTTAAGACCTTTAAAATATCAAACATTTCTAGGAGAAAATTATATTCTAGGGTCGAATAGACATCAAATAGAGGAGCCAATTCTAGGCAAAAAATATAGAGTATCTTATCTAAAAATAAACGTTAAACTTATGTTTTCCCTGTTTTGTGAAACACCCTGAATAGCCGAAAATAATTTTAAAATATGTGCCTTTGAAAACTATGAAACTTTCTATTTATGTTTTTTTTTTTTAATTTTACAGTTAGTAACGTCAAAGAATTAAACTAGATGGGCACCCTGTATATCTTAGATTCTCCAGCACAGAATAGATACTTAAATAAGGCACCTTTTAGGATCAAGTAATCATAAAATGGCTAAGAGACCGATTAATATTAAATTAAAATTTAAAAAACGTTGGGTAATTTCGCGTGTCGACTTTTTTATACTTACCACGAGTAATATGGCCTTACTAAATTAAAAATCTCATATATGTAATATGCAACATAGTTTTATTTAAAAAAAGTAATCGTTTTACATTTTAATGGCTTTGAACAAGCCGAATATAATAATATGTTGCTTAGCAGCATATAGCTATACAGTCTGTTTAGGAACCTAGATTTAAAATACCTACAAGTAGTCATATAATAAAATTAATTATACGATTAAGAACATAAGTAGAATATAGGTAAGTACTATATACAAGATATTTCTAACCTAAAAATATAGCGGAATATAAAAATAAATAAATTGTAGCTTATATTATTCTATATTATATTGTCTTTTAATTCTTTTTTTACATAGCTTCTACACGTCTCTTAAGGTTTTGCAATTGCTGGTCAATCTCTTCAGGTAAATCATTTCCAACCTGATCATTAAAGTACTTTTCAATTGCAGAAACCTCTTCCAGCCAAAAGTCCTTTGACAAACCAAATAATTCGTTCGTGTCAACATTTTCCTTAAGTCCATCAAGGTTTATAGCGTCCTTCGTCGGTACTAATCCAATAGGTGTGTCAATGGCACAGTCTACATTATTCAGTCTTCTTAAGATCCAGTCTAAAACGCGGGAGTTCTCACCAAATCCGGGCCATAGAAATTTTCCATCACTGCCCTTTCTGAACCAGTTAACGTGGAAAATTTTGGGCAACTTTGAAGATCGTTTTTCCATGGAAAGCCAGTGTTTCAGATAGTCGCCGAAGTTGTAGCCGAAAAAGGGTCGCATTGCAAATGGATCGTGCATAATCACCTTTCCCTAAAACAATGAAGATTGAAGATTAAATTACAATAAAAATATAAAATTTAAATATAGTTATTTTATAGTTTTTTATAGCTGTTGCACATTTTTCAATGATATTCATAAAAATAGCCATAGGTACATAGTCAACGTGGTACTCAAGATTTTGAAGAAGCTGTCTGTGCGGGGGAACAGGGTGTTGAAGCCATATTTAGCAAGCAAAAACTGGAGATTCAGAAGCTAAACAAGGAGATTATAACACTGCTAAGTACTAACAAAAATCTTACCGAGCAAATTGTTGAATTACATGAAAAATCTACGTGTCTCGAGAGAAAATTAAGTGAGTTAAATATCTTAAAACAAAATATGTTGACAAGTATTGACGTTCTGGAGACGGAAAAGGAACGGTATGCAACGGGTCTTAAAAAGACGTTGTATGACCTGTGCAATACAAGAGACGACCTGGCCAATTTGCGCAAGCTTCATTGTAACCCAGAAAATCTATATGCAGAGTTAACTAAAGAAGATCTGGGTAATAATGCCATTAAAAACTGCGAGTTTACTAAAGAACATACTCCAATCACTGAAAATGATCAAACAACTAAAAGTAGTAAATTGCTTATTTTAGGGGATCAAGAGAGC
This sequence comes from Pissodes strobi, assembly GCA_016904865.1. Classification (NCBI taxonomy): domain Eukaryota; kingdom Metazoa; phylum Arthropoda; class Insecta; order Coleoptera; family Curculionidae; genus Pissodes; species Pissodes strobi. The sequence continues at coordinate 59,580 of MU186482.1, read as the reverse complement.
TTTCATATGGGCAATGTTTTAAGATCTAAGACAAAGGATTTTATAATCCAATTAATTAAGCCTAATGCCGAATTTATTGACGTTATAAAAGACGAAGCATCATTGACCAAAATGTTTACGTTTAATGATTATGTTATTCACATACAAATGTTATAATCTTAGCTTTACCTTATAAAATATCTGTTCAAACAAATCTCAAGATATTTAAATTCAATAGTAAACTTGACTTTTATATAAAAAGGCTTAACCAATTTGTTCAAGGTTAATTTTGTTTTCTAAATACTAATTTTAGGGGGATACCATGTGGAAGAGATAAAATTTGCAATGGTATTTTAAAACTAATATTTTTTGTGCCTAGAAACAATCTTGTGTCTATTGACTTGTTTGATTCATTAGATTTAAATGTGGACAATGTAAATGTCCGCAGATTGATAGTGTGGCTAATAAGTTAAATGAAAGCGATCGAGATAACGATTTTTTTTTTTAGATACAGCCCCTTCTATAAAAGGGGCATCAAACTCCAATGTTATCAATAAGTTAGTAAGGAAATGTAAATCCTCTCTATCTATCAGTAAAGATACTCTAACGGTATTTGTATTACACATTCAATCCTTACGAAAAAAATGTAATGAATTGTATATTTACTTAGAAAATATTAAGTTTCCAGATTTGGTTCTTATTACTGAACACTGGCTACGCCGATATGAAGGTTTTTTGGTAGAAGGTTATACTACTGTATCATTGTTCATCAGGTCCCATTCAATTCATGGAGGCACACTTATACGTATTAAGAATAGATGTAATGAATGTTTGAGTGAATTCGTTTCCTTTGATAAATTTGATTACCTACGTGAAGAATTTGTATTCGAGTTCTCCCTGGCATTTTGTAAGCGAAGTAACTTATATATACTTTGCTTATATCGATCGCCAACAGCTTGTCTTAATACATTCATACAAAAAATAGATATAATGTCTCAGCTATCAGTAAACTGTAAATTAGTTATTGCTGGTGACTTGAATGTTAACTACTGTGATAGATTTCCTGGTTCCATTTTTCTGTCAACTCTTTTGTCCTCCTACGCCTTGGTGGTGCATGTTAGCGTTCTTACACGTATAACCAATAGTTCCAGTACATTGCTTGATTATGTGTGTTCAAATGCAAATGTACACTGTTTGTCATGTGAGGTAATGAGTGCGGGACTCTCGGATCATGAGGCTATAATTGGCGAAGTTTCATGTTTAACAAGCAAAGTGAGTTCTTCTCAGCGGGAGTTTAAGCGAATATTTGGCACTGGAAATTTCAGCAATTTTCACCGATTTTGTTTGGGGGTAAATTGACAGGGAATAGTTCGGTCTTATGAGTCGTTTTCTATATTCCATATTGTTCTTTCCGATGTGTTTAATAAGGCGTTTCAAGACAAGTGAGAAGGACACAAGTGGGAAAAAACACCTTGGCTCTCACCTGGCCTCCGACGATCAGGGGCAAATTTACGTAGTCTGAATTACCTACGAAAAACATCTTTATAATGAGAGTTTTATCACTTACTGTAATAGGTATAGATCTATCTATCACAAGCTTGTAGAACACAGAAAGAATTTTTACTACGGGTGACGAATCTCATCGGCCTCAAACAAGTCTAAAGAAAGCTGGGTAATAATTAATTAACTGAGAAATAAGACCAGACGAAATGTTCCGGTGACTGTGGTTGACCCTGACTCGCTAAGTAATTTCTTTTGCAACGTTGCAAGTACCTTGATCCAGAAAATTACCACAAATGCCAACCCTCTTGAATTTTTAAGAAGTGTTTCTGTTCCTGGTTAATTTCTTTTTCTGCCAACAGATCTCCGTGAGGTAAAGGCAACCGTACGTGCGTTAAAGAACAAGAAATCTCATGGGGAAGATGGTATCTCTGCAGAGGTGCTACTAAGTCTACCAGATTGTGCTTTGGAGACTTTGATAATTACCATTCATGACTGCTGGCATAGGGGTATATTTCCGTCTTGCCTAAAGTCAGCTTTGGTAATATCATTTTACAAGGGTGGTGACCGTAAAGAACCTTCTCACTATCGTCCAATATCTTTATTGTCTACTCTTTCAAAAACTGTTGAAAGACTCGAGTGTGGAACTATCTTCAAACCGTTGACGCCATCCCACCATGCCAATTTGGCTTCCAACAGTCTACGGGGACTCATGACGATATTCAAAACCTCCTGGAAGATATATACTTGGGTATTAATGGACATGAAGCTGAGGAGGGAGTATTCTGTGATCTGTCAAAGGCCTTCGACTGCGTTGATCATAGAATACTGCTGGCAGAGCTTGAGTGCTATGGATTCCGCAGTACTGCCTTGGACTGGCTTGCATTCTACTCAGTTGGTTGTGTCGGGTGGAGAGAGGTCTTCACCATTGGGGGTTGAGTCAGGAGTCCCTCAGGGGTCGGTCTTGGACCCTTATTGTCCCTGATTTATAAAAATGACTTGACTTGACGCGGAATTGGTGGAAGGTTCACAATGTTCGCCGACAATACCGCGGTATCATGGCATGGGCATGATGTTGCGGGATCTGACTCATGTACCTCAGCATATTAAGGACTGGTGTGATGCAAATCGCCTTGTGTTTAATGCTGATAAGACAATTGATATTATTGCATTTGCTTGTGATCTATCTTGAGGGTAGTAATGTCCAGACTTCTGGAATGTTTCTGGGACTTAGGATTGATAAACAGCCTCGTTTTGAGGAGCATATCTTGGGGTTGGGTAAAACGATGTCTTCTGGATGCTTTGCGGTAAGAGTAGTGAGGCAGGAACTGGGTCAACAGATGGCTAGAATGGTGTACTTTTTATTATTTGAGGCACATCTCTGGTATGGTATTCCCTTTTGGGGAGCAAGTTACAGAGAATTTGCAAAATGCACTTTTTGTCTTGCAAAAGAAGGTTGTTCGCTTCATTTCTAATATCAACCAAAGAGTGTCATGGACACAATACTTTATTGATTTTTAAGAACAGTCATATTACACAAGTTCGCCAACCACAAAGGATTACAAGGCAGATGAATGATTTGTCTTTACCAATACCAACAAAGGCAATGGTCCAGGGATCTATAATATATAATGGTAAAAAGATATTTAATCACCTTCCTAATTTCTTAAAAACATCACCAAGTACTGGACATTTTAGGAAAGCACTAAAAAGGTTTTAATCCCAAAACCTACTGAATGAATTTTTTATGGATCGTCTGTAGGTTTTAAAGTTTAAAATTTTATACTGCTTTTTATCTAGTTCTTTTTAATCGATAAATATTTTAATTGTCGTTTTTTACATATGTTAAGTTTTTTTTTAAGATTGTGACTTTTTTTCTTAGATTTAATAATTGTATCGTAATGGTTAAGGACTTATTTTAATTTGCTTTGTAAATAGGAACTATAATGGTTTCTAAAGCACTTTGACTTTGACGTTAGTAGAATACGTACAATTTTACTTTAGAGTAAGCCGGTGAGCTTGAACACTTCAAAACATGCTGTTTAAGAGATAATAAACATTCTGATAGCTCAGACCTAGTATTTAATTGCAATAATTCGAAGCTACTCTGAATGTAATTCATATCTGATGCGTTAAAGTGACATCTGGTGTCAGTAATCGGCGAACCCATTATTATTAAATACAATAATCGCAAGGATCCAAAATACTGAGATGAAAGTTCAAAAGGGAATTTCTACGAGAAAAACTCTAAATGCTTCTCTGTTTCAAAAATGTCATGAAAATGGAGTTTTCTATTAAAAAAAAATTAAGGTTCCTACTCTTTTCTCGAAAAGCAATATTTTAAGAAAAGCCGACGAGAATCTACGCCAAAAACTCTATTAGAAGACACTTTGAAAATTATGATGAGCTTGTTGAATTTAAACTTTTAGTTATTTCGAATTTTGACACGAAACCACTTAATATTTTTTTAACTTGATTGAGTTGACTGTTACTTGATGAAAATCCATTACTATGTAATTTATTAAAACACTTGTTTTTGATTTTCACAATTTTTAACCCAAACTTCATGACAAAGGTACTGTGTACCGAAACAATTGTCATGAAGTTTTAATAAACCAAAATTGTGAAAATCAAAAATAAGTGTTTAATTACATAATATTTTATTACTGGAAAACCGAATAATGTGGAGCATCCCAACTTTCGTACATTAAAGAGTATGAGCAAAAAATCACATCGATCCGACTGAAAATGCCGAATTGGAAAATTTTCGATTTTCAGGTTGAAAAATGTGCCTTAAGCGTTAGTTCATCCAACGCATAATTCTTTGCTATTTTCAAGAAATCAATTGCAGATTTGTAAACCTCGTGATCTCTGATATAAAAAAGTTCCATGACAAGTTTGCTTACGAAATCGGGAAATACGAGAATATCGGGGTAAAATTGAAACATGCAGAAACTCCCAAAATATTTTCAATATTTCGGCAATTCTACGAGTGAACAGATAGCTTTGCTTTTGAATCATTAAAAAGTAAATAATAAAATAAAGTAAACTCAGTTTGTAAAGCTTAAAATATTTTTCCATGATATCCAGAGTGGCGCAATTTGTTTTTGTGGTTTGTAATCCTACCTTATATTCAGCAGCTGCTGTGGCTTCAGATCTCATAGAGGCACCAATTAAAACACCGTGTTTCCAATCTCTAGCCTCGTAAACCAATGGTACGCCAGCAGGTCTTCTGCCTCCAAACAAAATGGCGGAAATGGGCACTCCTTCGGGAGCTTCCCATTGAGGATCAATGATCGGGCATTGGCTTGCTGGTGTGCAAAACCTGATATAGGAGAAAAAATTGGTTTAGCTAAGATTATTATATTAACCAAATTTTACCCTTGAAATAAAAACTTAAAATTATATGAATGAAAATCATAATGCAACGGGATAAGGGATAAGAGACAATAAACCGATTCTTTGTTCTTGATTAGTTATTTTATTGTGAGGTATAAAATGTTAGGCAATAACATATAGATTGTGCTCCGTAATTCATTTTGGCAATTATCAAAGAAGGGACCTAGTGTTGCTTGGGGAAAAATACTTTACCAAACTTAATATTGACTTTAGAAACATATTGCACGTTGAATTTAGGTGTGTGTATTACAGGGGGAGTCTCATGCATCAGATTTGCGACGTTCGAAGTTCCAAGTCTTATTGATAATTTTTTTCAGTTTCAAAAATCTAATTTAATCGTACGAGCCAGCCAACGCACAGCCATTTACAAAAAAAAATCCCAAACTAGTAAGCCTTCATAATTCTGCTACAAAAAAGTTCAATAGCAATTTTGATGGATCAAGGAAAATTTGAAGGAATAAGTCTTCTCATATTTTGAGTTGACATGACATTTAGGATAAAGTATGTAAATTTATATATATTTAGTGGCGTGAAATATCTTCGAAAACGATTTGAAGCAGGAAAATGGGTCAGGATCTAAAATTTTGGAAATTTTTTGGTGATTAGGTGCAGTTTTTGCATGATTTTTTTGGCAGATTTCTAGGTAAAATTTCACTCAGCATATCGATGCGTATAGTTTTTGTGGTAAATAAGTAGATTTATTTGTTTGAAACATCATTTAAAACGATTTTCGGCTGGGAAAATAGGCTAAGATCGGAGAATTTAGACACTTTTCAAGCGAAAAGCGGCGGTTTCTAACGATTTTATGGGTCATTTCGAGGTAAAATTTGACTTTAAACACCGAAGCCTATAGTATTTGTGGTAAGTAAAATTAAAATATTTGTTCATATTGTAATTAGTTAATATTGTAATTATTCTCCTATTTTTATATTCAATACAAATTATGTAGATATCGCACACTCTATTAAGTATTATTTGTAAATTTTTTTTATGCATATAAAACAGGTAAATGCTATTTCTTATAGTTTTTATGTTGAGGAACAGACGGACTAGTGGTGAGGATAAAATATCTGCTGAGGTCCTCGTGCGGCTGCCTGATGGTGCTTTTGATGCTCTTTCAGCTTCTATCAATGAGACTTAGTTGTGTGGTGTCTTTCCACCATATTTAAAAAGTTCATTGGTGGTCCCTGTGTTTAAGGGTGGTGACTCTGGGGGCCCCTCCAACTACAGACCTATCTCCTTACTTCCTATTCCGTCTAAGGTCATTGAGAAACTCGTTAAGAGGAGGATGTGGAACGACCTTCAGTCTTTTAATCTAATAACTAAAAGACAATTTGGGTTTCAGACATCTAAAACTCATGAGAGGGTCTATTCCGGGGTGAACATATCGGCAGCGGTGTTCTGTGAACTGTCCAAGGCGTTTGATTGTGTGGATCATGGAATACTTCTATCAAAGCTCGTGAGGTATGGGTTCCATGGCGTGGCTCATTCTTGGTTTTCATCTTACCTCGAGGCCCGGTACCAGTCTGTATACGATCTACTACCCAGTCTCCGGGATGCGATCTACTACTTTAAGGATTAACTGCCGGTTTCCACAGGGCTCGGTTGTGGGACATATATTATTTTTGGTTTACATCAATTACCTTGTTAACCTGAATATCTCTGGTGACTTCACACTTTTTGCTGACGTCACTTCCATACTGTAGCAGAATAGGGAGGTTTCGGGGCTAAAGGACACAATAACAACGGACTTAAAGCTCATCAAAGAATCGTTAAACTCGAACCGCCTATGCCTAAACCTAAGCAAAACCCACACCGTTGGGTTTAAGTGTGATATAGCAGGTTTGCTGATGGATGGGGACCTCCTACCCAGTACACTTATCACTAAATTCCTGGGAATACAAATAGATAAGAGTTGAGAAACAGCGAGTTTGCAGATTCAAACTCGCCGTATACGGAAAGAGCGTAGAACAAGTTATGAATTTCAAATACCTGGGCGTCAATATATCAAGCAGGAGGGACTTGGAGAAAGAAGTAAAAGCCCGTTGATATCGGGCTATCTGCGGGATATAATATGGTGAAACAAGTACATATCTGTCGAGAGCAAGACAAGAACATACAAGACCTATGTAAGACCGATCATGACATACGCTATCGAAACCAGAGCAGAAAACGCCACAACGAAGCGAGTCCTCAGAACAGCAGAGATGAGAACTTTGAGAAGCATAACAGGCTGCAGTTTGCGAGACCGCATTAGAACCCATGATATTAGAACTCAGTGCGACATTCAAGATGTGGTGAGATGAGGCCGCAATAGAAGAAGTGAGTGGAGAGACCAAGTCGACAGGATGGATAATACGAGATTACCAAAAATCGCTAAAGATGGACTCCCGGCATCGAAAAGACCTCCTGGAAGACCCCAATACGATGGCACGAAAGCTGGAGCTCGGCGTCTGAACTACGGTTGTAATCGTTGAAGACAAACAGGATGCAATCATACAATAAAGAAGAAGAATACAAATAGATAGCGAGCTACGTTTTGAAGACCACATAGTGGTTCTCAGTAGAAGTGTGAGGGTGGTTAGAGAAAAGCTGGACCACCAGTTGGCGCGGTCTGTCTGTTTCCCTCTGTTTGAGTCGCACCTTCGATATGGTATACCATTCTGGGGTAACGCTGGCCTGGGTCTCTTAAGCATCATCTTTATCCTCCAAAAAAGGCAGTGTGACCTATAGTGATATTGAAGAGAAACCTGTAGACCGCACTTCGTGGCTCAGAGAATTCTAACACTGACACCCCATTTTATATTGGAGACAGCAACACTCATCTTCTCCGCAGCATAATACACGTCAGGCCCTGAGTTGCCACTTCCAAGAATCACCCTGGTCAAAAAGTCGCTAATTTATGAGGGTCGGAAATTATATAATCACTTACCGGCACATTTAGGAACTGTTAACTCGTTAAAGACTTTTCGGCACTTGATTAAAAAACTGCTTTTGAGAAAAGCGTATTACAATATGGAGGAATTCTATCGGGATGCGTTTTGAGATATTGCGTTGCCTTAAAATAGTTTTTAATTCCTTTTACTGTGTAACTTTGGTTCTGTTTCTTCTTTTATTTATGTATGTTTGTGTAATTTTATCCTAAAAACTTGACTTGAGTCTTACTATTTGGTTACTACAAACAGTCTTTAATTTATTGTTTCCTGTGGGGTTTTTACATAAGATTTAATGATTTTTTTTAACCTAATTTTAAATCAATGTTATGTGGTGCACAATACAATAGTGCAATTTTAATTTGATATGATGAATAGACAGTGGAGTATTTTAATGAAAAGATTTGTTTCTGGTCTGTTGCTGATCTGATTGTGTGTTTATTTGTTTTACATATGTAACTTTACTTTGTTTACTTATACTTCCCTATTTATGACGTGTAACTTTAATTAGCCCTAAGTCCCCATTTGTTATAATATTTAACATGCTTTGTCAACAAAAATTTGATTTCTTTGATAATAAAGTACTTTTTGATTTGATTTGATTTATTACCTTGAATTGGGATGGGCAGCAGGAGTTTTGGTTTCTTTGGACCATTTGTGTCCCCTCCAGTCAGTAATCGTCACACCAGGTTGCAATTCATCTTCCATACCTTCCCAGAACACTCCTCCATCATTCGTTGATGCCACGTTGGTAAACAAAGTATCCTTGAAAATGGTATTCATTGCTATAGGATTGCTCTTGGTTGATGTTCCTATAAAATAATAAAATCTGGTGTTATACCTAAATTTATTTGTGACAGACGACAAATATTATAACTATAAAAATATATTTTGAAATGGGTTGAAATGGGGAAGTAACTGATTATTCCCTATATTTTCACCATACACAAGAACAGTGACACAAATACAAAAATGTTACAGAGTAATTTAACAACACAATGTAGCGTTAGAACGTGACTTTATATTAGAAAGCAAGTTACAGAAGAAATTTATTAGAGGCAGATTTCCCGCCAGATTTGTATTTTTACAGGGTGTCCGGAAATACCGTTCGAATAATTTCAGGAATGATTCTACATAAGAAAACATTAATTTTTTTTATATGAACCTGGGTCCGGAAATGCATAGTTTCCAAGATACAGGGTGTCAAACTTTTTTTTAAAAAATCGGATTTTTATTAATATCGTAAATATCCTTATACCGATTTTGATTTTGATGATATTTGGTAGTGTTTTCTGTAATAATAAGGGGCTCATTTGGCCTTAATTAGATTAAAAGTATAAAGTCCAGCGGCGTCCCGGAGGGCATCATCCCGAATATTATTGACAAAACAAATGTGCACCACCGACTTTTTTAAACATTTTATATTTTTTCGTATTAAGCAACTAAAAACACAACATTTTTGCTTCCTGAATTATTTTCGTATCTTGCTTCGTTTTCGAGAAAAATTTTATTACATTTCCAACTTTTTTTTAAATCGATTTTTTTATTAATATCTTAAATATACTTCTACCGATTTTGGTGAAATTTGGTAGTGCTATCTGTAATAATAAGGGGCTCATTTATTCTTAATATAAAATACAGTAGCGTCACGGGGGCGTCATACCGAATATTATTGATAAAAAAAATGTGCGCCACTGACTTTTTAAAACATTTTGTATTTTGTTTTGTATTTAGCAACTAAAAATACAACATTTTTGCTTCTTAAATTGTTTTCGTATCTTGCTTCGTTTTCGAGAAAAAAAAATAAAAACCAGTTTATTACATTTATTTAAGGCAACAAATTCTACAACAAAAGCTGGTGGATGGATAAACATTATATTTCTGGAAATCAATGGTTTATTCTAGTCATAGAAATTGTTATAATAAATTATTATATATACAAAATATCATCAGGACCGTTCCTTTATCGATAAAGTGTTGTTCACAGACGAAGCAGGATTTACGCGCCAAGGCGTTGTTAATTTCCACGAGAATCATAATATGACGAAAATCCCCATGAAATTTTTCGGTCACAGAAAAAAAAATCTTTATTTCATCCCGCGATGAAACAAAAAGAAAGAAAAAAGTTAACGGTTGTTGCAATAAATTCTTATAGCATTTTCTATGAATAGAATAAACCATTGATTTCCAGGATAATAATATAATGGTAAACCCACTAGCGTTTGATTTGTTGCCCTTAAGAAATGTAATAAACTGGTTTTTATTTTTCTTCTCGAAAACAGAACAAGATACGAAAACAATTCAAGAAACAAAAATGTTGTGTTTTTAGTTGATTAATACAAAAAAAATTCATTTTTTTTAAGTCAGTGGCGTACACTTTTTTGTCAATAATATTTGGTATTTTGCCTCCTGAGACGCCACTGAACTTCATATTTTTAATCTAATTATGGCTAAACGAGCCACATATTATTACAGACAAGTCTACCAAATTTCAATAGAATCGGTCAATGGATATTTAAGATATTAATAAAAAACCGATTTTTTTTTAAACTTTGGAAAAAAATCGGTTTTTTATTAATATCTTAAATATTCATTGACCGATTCTATTGAAATTTGATAGACTTGTCTGTAATAATATAAGGCTCATTAGATTAATTAGATTAAAAATATGAAGTTCAGTGGCGTCTCGGGAGGCAAAATACCGAATATTATTGACAAAAAAATGTGCACCACTGACTTATATTTGAATCTTTAAACGGGAAAGTACTTATTGATATTTATTGTACAATAACTAATTTTTGTTCTTGACCTTCGACAGGAGCATGCTATTATAAAGACTTTGCTTGTACTGATTTATATTAAAAGAAACCTACCTGGAGCGACTCCAAAAAATCCATTCTCCGGATTGATAGCTCTGAGTTGTCCATTGTTATCAAATCTCATCCAAGCTATGTCATCTCCTACACATTCCACTTTGTATCCAGGTAAACTTGGAGTCATCATGGCAAGGTTAGTCTTTCCACAAGCCGAAGGGAAAGCAGCAGCAATGTAGCGTTTTTGACCTTGCGGATTCGTTATGCCCAAAATCTGAAAGAAAAATTATTTTTGGTCAGAAAATTCAACTAATAAATAATATTAGTAAATAAGGTACTGGAAGATATCAAAAACTTTCTGTGTGTGAATATACCTCAAGTTTTCTTATCATTTTACTGTAGAATTAAAGTCTTATAATTGATAAAAAAAATAACTCGTAAAAACTAAATGTCCAGTGAGGAGTCTTTATGTATGAAAACCAAGGAAACTTCTGGGCTTTTGTAAATAACCGGAGAAAATCGTAATAAGTAGAACAATAAAGCCCGTGATAATGGTCAAGGTATTGCTGACTTTCTCTCAGATTACTTTTCTACAGCTGTAGATCAGTAAAACTAGTGTATAGTAATAATGATGTGATGATAGTTCCTAATTACAGTGTTAACTTTAAGATCTTCTGTGACATTGATTAAATTAATCATCAATGAATCTCTGAGCATCATAAGTATAGTATTGCTAAACCATGAGCTTCCCGAAAGTATGAAAAGAGTGTATTGAAAATTATGGAAGCATTCCCAAACATTCAGCAATTCCAAAGCTTTTCAATAGTATTATATATGATCAATTGAGTTGAAAGTGTAGAAATATTATTAGCGAGCATCAATCACGGCTTTATGAATCGCAGATCAACCATCCCCAATCTAGTCTCATATGAGGTTGTTCTGTTGAATGCTTTGGAGCAGGGATATCAATCAGGTGGACTCAATCTATACTGACTTCTCGAAAGCATTTGATAGGGTCAATCATACAGCTACTTATGGCTAAGCTCAAAGAACGAAATTTCGATGACCACTCTGTCGGCTAGTCTAAGATTGTGCTTGTGGGTCATATGGTTGGATTGAGGTTACATTAGATGTCCTAACGACTTTGACGGCTATCTGACGGATTGTCACTATTTACTCTGATATTTTGCAGCATAACCAAACACCATTCTTTAATTAGTCAGTCACCTATCATTAAATGCTCCTAAAAGCTACTCTTTAAGCCGTTATAGACATAAACAATTTGACTATATCAAGAACACTATAAATACATCGTTGGGAAAGCCTTACAAAAGATGGGGTTCATATTGAGAACATGTGTTGATTTGTCTCTCGGGTCATAAAGCGATTCAATGATAGTGTAACAGTAGATGGATTCATGAAGGAAGAATTTGATTTGAGTTTACATATAAAATTTACTTACCAACATATGTTCAGCTAACCATCCTTCTCTCTTGGCAATAGTCGATCCAATTCTCAAAGCAAAGCATTTCTTGCCAAGCAACGAGTTGCCTCCATATCCACTGCCGTAAGAGACGATTTCATTATTCTTGGGTTTATGCAAAATGATGGTTCTTTCAGGGTCGCAAGGCCAGCTAGGCATTTCGATGAATCCATCCGATGGAGTTCCCACAGAGTGCAAACATTTGACGAATTCATCAGATTCTTGAAGCTTTTTCAACACAGTGCTTCTGGAAACATGAATATTTTAAATCAGATTTGTAATATTATTATTTTTTAAACCGTGCGTGTACGCAATGATAGTAAACAGGTATACAAGGAAAGGCAACTTAACAAATGTCAAATAAAAAAAACATGAAACCTAAGTATTAGAAATATGAACACTTCACAGTAATGGTAAATGCATACTGCACAAATAACATCTTAAAATATATTAACAGGATTCGAATTCTGGTTGATCTTCCTTAGTCATGTATGGCTATTGTCTTTTAAAAACTTAAGCTAGCGAGGCACTGTAAATCCCCGTACAATTATTTTTCAGGAACATCTTGACTCATGGCGCCTGCTTCTTCCCAAGCTATTCGCATGGTAATTTCAGTTTCGTTCTGTATTCAATACTACACACTTCAGGGTGGTATACGTGGAATATTTGATTCCTGGATGCTGATCTCTAGGATAATTTCTTCCAATGTTATTTTCGTTAACTCCTTTCTACGACAGGCACCTACGATTCCCATGATGTGAACAACCTGTAAGAAGTAAAATTATTGTTAGCTGTTTTATCGGAGGAAAATAGTCCGAAAAGAAATAAATTCCATTATTAACATCCAACAGGAACCATCAACCTCTTCCCATGAAAATATTCTCGATTTTTTTTTTAAGTTGCAGCATGTTGATTTTTCTTGAAATAGGTCGTCAATTTCGAACACTAGTGTGTTTTTTATTGCCAATATCAATTTTTTGCACTGAGTAGCAGTACCAAACGGTTTAAGTGACTAGAAAGACTACCTCTTCTTAACCATTAATCCACATTTTCCACATTCTTGAAATTTTGTTATCTATCTATCATCATTTCACTCTAGAACAGTCACTGTCTGTTCTCCATTATCTTACCCCAAAAAGAACTTTGGAATAAGGAAGAACAAAAAATTGATTGTTGATTGACTTCATTTTCACAGGTACATTATTAGTATTTATTTATTTACTTGCTTATGCTGTGAAGTTTGTTCAATCAGACTATTTTATTTTGTTCTGGATAATGATAATTGTTTTTCTATTTCTTAGCGCTTTATCATTATTTGAGAAATACGAAAATTATTCGGTAGAAGTAAATTGATTCATAGGTTTGTATACCAAATACTGTTAATTTTAAATGTCTGATTGTCAAAATTAACTAGAGCCAACTCACATAATGGGGTCGTTAAACTGAGAAAGCCATTGATCACATCGCCCTGATTGATCTGTTTGATAAAGAACCAAACACATCCAGTTGTTCTCGGTAATTAATTTTTTTTTAAGTTTGCCTTATTACGAAGCCATGTTTTGAAATGTTCTGAGCGTTAAAGTAATCTCTCGCATTAGCCTATTTAGAGTTAAAATTTCTAGCGACACAATAGCATAATAATCTTAGTTTTCGTTGAGGTATTGCAGAACCTTATTTAGCTTCTTAAGGTGACCCTTAAAAATGTTCGGTGGCTCACTATCCAAATTTCATTGCCACTTCTTAAAGGCTGTTTGGATAGTAGAGATGGCAATAAAATGCCGTTGCAGCCCTGTCTAACGTATCTATTCCAGTACCGTACGTATGCTTTCCAAAGGTTTTGCTACTATAGTTTCTGTACAAACAATCTTTGTAATTTCATTGCATCAGTTGTTAATAAGTTAATTGCTAATAAGAGCAAAGTTTTAGTTCAGTTTGAGTTGTGCCAGTAAGCTATAATTGTGCACTTCTACACAGTGGGATCTCCGATTCTGTATTTATCCAGAAATCATCCAAATAATAGTGTTGAATGCGTTGTCCAGAGATGTTCCAACATTACAAGAGTTTGAAAACCTGCCATGTTGAAGAATAAAAAGGAGATTTATAAGGTTGGCGCTACCAAGTTACACTCACTCACAGGACAAAAATATAGACGTAAAACGGCTGTAAGAAAAGGACTACATGCAAATTCCTAACTTCTGACTAAAATCAATGAAGATCCATATTTAGCAGCAATGAGCAGAACTGGATTTTGAGCATCTCTTAACACCTACATTTTCGATATAGGTACTAATAAAGATGGCGAAGACGGAAATGTATCTATTATTTGGACGAAACATGGTTAGTCGCATAAGTAAATGGATTTCTGAAGATTTTTTTTTTGGGTTAGTGCTATGACCCAGATAAACCCACACCTGATGCGAAAGCGCTCGCCTAACGCATGAAACAAGAATTCCTTTAAAGCTCCGCCTCCTTCAGATGGCCAGCCATCCGACGAAATAGTCAGGGCACGCTCTAGTGTGATTTTAAACGCGAGTCTTGTGGTATAGTCCGAGAGCGTTTAGAAAAATAATTAATCTTTATTTTATTTTTCTTAAAAATGCCTGGTTATAAATACCTTTATTTGAATTGTTCTACTAGAAGCGGTGGCGAAAAATCAATATTTAAATTACCCCGCGATCCCGAAAGGTATGTATAAATGTTGATTAATGCACACTTCCGTACACTTATTTCCAAAATTATTGCATATTGTAAAAGCGAATAAGCACGAAATTCAATTAAATCTGAAAACTGGCAGATATAATGTAATAGTTAAATCTTTTTTTACTGAGGAATGTTTATAAATAGCAACAAAGCCACTGATCAAAATAAATTCCATTAATATTGCGTACACTTTTGATTATTGATTTGAATATTTTACTGATTTTGTCGTTGAAATCGTTTAAAAGAAAATGCATCACCGATAACAAAAAAACATATTTATTGAAATAGTTTCTAGCACATTAAATGCAAATTTTCGTTTCGAATCTGGACCCTACTGTGGCCAGACACTGCGTATATTGAACATGTAGAGATTTTCGACAGTTTTATTACAACACTACATTATTGACTATTATTATTGACTTTCCATATCGTGACGTAATTTGCTTTTATCATTCTTGCGAAGGATTATTGAAACTCGTATGTGCCAGCCTGACAAGCTAGCACTGGTGATGGCCTAGGCCAGCGGTGGCCAACCCGCGGCACGCGTAGCACAGGGGCCAGTGGGTGGGGGGAGATTATACCACCCCCCCCCCTCTCCCCAACTCGGCGGCTACCTAAAAATTTTCGAAAAAAAAGGGAAAAAAATTGAAAAAAAAAAACGTAAAAAACTGTTTGGAAAGTTAATAAAAGTATTATAAAACGAAATATGAAAAAAAAGTTAAAAACGCGGTTTGAGGCGAAAAATAGGCGAAGGAGTTCAGTTACGAGGTCGGGGATGGCAAGTAAGAAAAAAATGCTTTATGAAAAAAATTTTTTTGGAAAAATGGAAAAAAAATTAAACAAACGTAAAAAATTGTTTAGAAAGTTAACAAAAGTATTATAAACGGAAAGAAAAAAAAATAAAAAAAAAAAGTAAAAGAGTGTCGGAAAGTAGACCAACTACTTTAATTTTGAAAAACAATTCTATAATCATACCCAGATTATTTGGTGCAGGCCGCGTATAACCGCCACGTCAAGGTTAAAGTTGGCTGGCGAAGAATTTGCTGACCTTTCGCATCTGGTGTGGGTTTATCTGGGGCTATGAATGAAAAGTGCTGATCATCGGGCAAGCAAAGATATTTACCGCGCACACATTTTAAGATCAATAACAGTTGTTCTAGAGTCTGTTACAGTTTATTAATAACGGACAATTCAAAAAGAGTAAAAATTTTAGCCTTCAGTTGATATAATGCGAAGATATAATTCCAGAAGCTCCATTGTATTTAGTGCCTAATATTTAGGAATTATATCCTGAACAAGGTGAGTCGATATGGCAACAAGACAACATGAAGTTGGATTATAAAACGTGTTTTGTCTCCGTTTATTCCCGAAAAAGTTCTCAAAGTACAACATATCCTCTTAGATACTATGCATTTCCTGGAGTTGTCGTAGCTGAAGGCAGTTCAAAATTATCTTGGTAGAACGATTGATCATTTTTCTGTACTGCCTGGCATGCGTTCGCTGCTTACCATAGATGATTACCGTTAACGACCTGTCAAAACATTGAAGAACAATTGCGCAGTTAATGTCTATCAATTCCATCGAGCTGATTATTCAAGAGCTGAATCATTTTTATGAGCAAACTGACTGGTCTTTCGTATCAGTCGGTCGTAAATAGGACAAAAATTGAACGAAAATGGTTACATTGTTGCAATATATGTTAATTCTTTTATGTCAGATTGCTGCGGTCTGTAAATATTTTATTCTTTAGCATAAACAATTTTAAAAACCACGTTTGAGTACTATTTTAATCTTTGAACTATGAACTTGCTGATTTCTATTATTAAAATCTTTGTATTACATTTTTGGATCTAAGGAAATATGAAATTTGAAATTATAATTCTTTTCGCAGAAAAATAGAAGTCTATGAGAGCTGAAAAATAACTTACCCCATCCTTGTCATAATTCTCATCGAAGCCACAACATATGGGGAGTCGGTAAGTTCAATTCCAATTTTTGACAGAGGAGAAACAATCGGCCCCATGGAGAATGGCACTACATACATGGTGCGGCCCCTCATACATCCTAACCGAAGAAAAAGACAAATTATTTTTAAAAAACTTCACTATAACGCCACAGATTCTCTACTTATTAAAGTTAACCACTTGCAAATTATTACTAAATGAGGCCATAGTTTTAATACTATATCAAGGGATTTTAAACAGCTAACAGATTTTTTGATTGCGTTTCATCGTGTTTGATCGGCCACTCTTTCATTAAAAATCGTGGACGCGCATAGTCGGGAATATTACAGTTAAAATTGTAATATTTCGGACAAAATTTATAGTTTTAAAAATTGGTAGAAATATTAAGAATAGCATAAATATTAGTAAACTAAAAATTTCCCACCCCTAAAGTGTGTGCTTTATCCCTTACAACATTGTTTCCACCTCAATTTTACTTTTTTCCGGAATATCTACGAAACAATGCATCGTAGGTAAAAGTCTTTATATACAAAGTTGTTCCCCATAAAATGCCCTTCAAAAAAGGTTCTATAACAATTTCCCCTAAAATGTCTGTTTGGTAAATAAAGCGCAAACGAAATCAGGGCGGGATATATAATTTGTTAAATATATGTATGGCTTATTATCCAAAGCGCCCAAAGTGGTCATACCTAAAAAAAGTAAAAATGTAACTCAATAACCACTATTTCACACCCGGATGCTGCAAATTAAATTCCATAATGTCAGAATTCGAGCTCTGTACCGTGACGCTTGTTTTCACAGCATATATATCATCCTCTCTGCTCCAGCCATTCAGATTGATTACGACCCACATGCCTCACAATTTTTTTCTGCAGTGTACTATTTCCTTTTCTTCGAAATTCACACCTGCTTGCGCCGCCATACCCAAGCTTCCAAACCAGCTTTTCAACAACAATAACCTTGGCGTTACCTCTGATTCTAAGTTGACATTTGAATCCCATATTGGCAATATAGTTGCTAGAAGCTTTGGAATGCTCGGATTTGACAGCATTCTCGAATACGGTCAGATAATAAAGAGGATTCAAGGAAAGTTTGCAAAATATATCATTTCCAAACATAGTTTTCCATATGACAATATCAGTCAGGAAATCAGACTACAACTATGTGGATTGAACATTGGAGAAGCTTTTCTTCTTCTGGCAATTAGTCCAAGGATTAGTCTCATACAGCCCACTTTTTGCTAAAGTCAGCTCTCATTTCCCAGCAGGAACCATTAGGCTAAAACGGTTGTTCTACGAAAATACCCACCAAGCAAACAGGTAATTTTAATCACATCGAACTACTCTATTACGAGACTGTTACAGTAATTTGTATCCAATAATTCAATTTGTTTAAATGCGTCTAATTGTTATGCATCTTATTGTATATGTTATTATAGATTAATGTATGGATAAATAAATAAATAGTTTTATGAATACCAACCTGTGAATCGTTCTTTGACTGCTTGATCCATTTCCTTCGGGGAAATCCAGTTACCCAAAGTACCTTTAACGCCCTCTTTCGGCGTCGGGATAGTTTCAGATCGATTGTCGGTACAAATGAAAGTTTTCGACTCCACACGAGCAGTGTCGGCTGGGTTAGTTCGAGCCAACCAGCTAGAGAACAATAAAGTATTAATACAACGATAAATCATACACATTTAAATATGACAAATTTAGTTTATTTGAGAGATGTTAATTTTTGCCACATTCTTATACGATACGTTTGTTAAGTTGTTAATTACAGAGACTGTTGAGATATAAAGAAGCAACATCCAAGGGAAACAACAAACCCATATCTTTAATTAGCTCATACTTTTGATCTCAATATTAATTACATATTTTATTATTCAAAGCGATATGAAGCTTTGAAGAAAATCCTATAACTTAACTTACCAGTTTTGGTATTTTGGCAAAGACACAATGGTTCCTTGTTGTTGCATGAGCTGGATGAGATGATTATTCTCGTTATCGGTTCCATCGCAGATATGAACCTTTTCAGGGTGGCACAAGTCGATGTGTTCCTCCACGTAAGATTTCACCTAAAAAAAGAATATTATATACAGGATGCTATTCTGTTATAGACGCAATACATAACACAAAAATATTCATATCCTCATCCTCCATCGATATGGCCAATAAAGCTGAAATTTTTCCAAAATTTGTTTGAATCAAAATGTATTCAAAATTTAGAGCAAATCACAATTCTTTATATATTTACTCATTCATTAATAAGTAACCAAGGTAGTTTAATATAAATTTATAAAAAAGAAGTACCTTATGCAAGACAAAATACCTTCTTAATCACCATTTGCATACATTCGTATAAGACTAAGATGTAATGGGCGTTTAAATGTATGATAATTTACCCACTTTATTAAAAAATTTAATAACTTAGAAGCATTTAAAAAGGGAGGCTAGAAATATATGACTAATAAAAATAATTTGATGTGATTATAATTTGACTGTTTTAATTATAATTAATTATTACTAATCGTTGATGGCTGATGTTATAAATATTTCTGTTTTGTTTTGTTATTATATTTAATTCATCGCTAATACTCCAACTGTAAAGTTAGGTGGGAATAAACAAATAAATAAAAAATAAATGTGAATTTGTCATATTGTTTAAATTAGATTCAGGCATGCGTATCATGTTGGCTATCAATTATTACTTACCTATTACTTATTGATATAAGTAATGATATTACGTTCTTGGCGCCGCTAGTAAATTCATGATAGGCAATTTGCCACATATTTTCTGTTATGTAGCTCAATAATTTAGTGTTTAAAAATTAGTGAAATAACAGTTTCATGTTTCATAATGCGTAATATTATATGGCTATTGGATTGTTGCTAGCCTTGATATTTTGATGACAGTATAACGAATCTGCATTCATTTTGTTAATTGGGTAATATAAGGAAATCAACCAAAGTTAATTTGGATTGTGACAAAACAGGATAATGGCCTTGTATTTACCGAAGAATAATTGCTGAAAATAAATAAACGGAATAGTCTGCATCAACTTTCGATTAAATGAAATTTAATAGCCGATATGGGTTAATGACACACAGAGGACAAAATTCAACAATAATTGACATAATAGATAGTCGGATAGTCCTGTATTTTTAATGCTGTTATGTCCTCTACGACTATAGGTTGTTTGATCCTATTTTTTCACATTGAATAATATATTTTAATTTTTTTGATAAAACAGGAGCTTGTATTCCCAAGCGCTGTTCCCACATGCGCTTCAGAACAAGTTGCCTTCATTTCATTGTCAATTGTCTGGTTTTAAGACGTTAAGCGCCACGCCCAATTTCTTCCACATTAAATTTTTTTTAATGTGTTATATTATATGTTTACCGTTGCCCGGACCACATTACAGGGCTTCAGAGTTGCGCCTTGGTGACAAACACATGAATTAGATTCGTATTTTTACATTATTACATTTCATTCACTTCATGCAATGCCCTCCGCTCTCTCCGGGGCGCAACCAAACAAAACTAACCCCAAAAAAAAATAAAAAACATCGATGGGAATCGAACCCGGACCGCCATATCACAAGCACAGCATCCAACCACTGAGCTACGAGACCAGTTGAAAGCAATTAGCAATTCGCTAAAACCATAAAAATATGGTGTTTGTCAACAATGTAATGCGCGCGCAACTCTGAAGCACTATGATGTGGTCCGGGTAACGTCTACTACCTTATATTGGGGCAATTTTTTTATATAACTATCACAAAAACATTAATTTTTTAATTACGTTTTTCTGAAAAAACTGTAGCGATCACCGTGACCGTTGGCATAATAAGATCCTTTACAGTCCTACAGCACTATGTTACATTAGCCACTTCTGATTGGTGAGTTGTCAATTTAGAGTACTGTTAACTCTTCACGCATGGCCCTCCGCTTAACAGACATGTGACAACTGTACTACTGTGCTCTATCTCTCTCACAGGCAACATCCTATCTAAAATGAAGAGTAAAAGCTGTGTGCATGTACGAAACATACTAAATGAAACACATTTTGTATTCCATGCAAAACTGTTAATCCAAAAAGGAAGGAAGGAAAGGAAGCTTAACAGAGCGCTTTCGGCCCGCAGCCAAACAAAATTAACTTAAACTACCCCAAATTTACAAAAAGAAACAAATATAACCTTAAAAAAATACCATCTGTATCACAAATACAGAATCTGAGCACTGCTCTATTAGACCTGTTTGTATACTCACTGGATCGTAGATAAACTGAAAGTGACATTCACCCACCAAGTAGAAGCGACTAATATAACATAGTGTCGTATTATGACTGTAAAAGGTCTCAAAAAGCTGACCGCTGTAGCCATATGGGACTCACAAGTCGTAAATTTATTTGTCGATTACGACACGCATCTGGACGTACGAATTTAAACATGGAGCTAGTCGCAGAACGGCAAGTATCATTACTTGCATGACCAATAACGCCGGGACTTGGTTTGTTTACTATTTAGAGGGTTTGTTTACTTTTAGAATGTCTATGTTTCACGCATGGCCCTCCGCTGGCTACGGGGGCGCAACCAACAAAAACTAACCCAAGGCATGCCCAAAATGAAAAAAAAAAACTTTCAAACATAACCTTAAAACAATTAAAAAAAACACCCACGTAAATCGAACCCGGGCCGCCGTATCACAGACACAGCATCTGACCACTGAACCACCACGGCACTTGAAAGCAATTCATTGCACCGTAAAGACATGTGCAAACTGAGGGCCATGCGCTATATTGGTCATGCTCGTTAGCTGCCGTATCTGCGGCTATCTGTAAATCGAATTTAACTTTTGTCCGTTTGTCCCTTATTTCTGCAAGCGCATTGCGCGTTAGGTTAGGTTGGTTAGGTCCGGAACACCTGCGGTAGATTTTCTCTGGTAGTGGTTAGGTTGTCCGTCGGATGTTTTTAGTGTGGGTTGAACACGTGTCTTTTATTGTGCTAGACATGAAGTGGCGAAAAATTATAGTGTTGCAAAGTATGTAAAATATGTATTAAAAATCGCAAGCCTTATTATTGTTTCAGAACTTAGCGACAGTGCTTCAGATCCATTTGGTACAGTCTCCAACAGGAACCCATAGCATACATCAAGTGACAATTCCAATAGCTCTATAGCAATCGTCGCTTATCCTTCAGCTACAACACTTTTTGCTAATCAATATTAATTAGCGTCAATGATGGTTGGTCATCGAAGACCCAAGGTGATCGTCAAGAAGTAGAAATAGTTGTTCCAGCTCATGAGGACCAAGATAAAGACTGGCCAGTAGATGACCATTTGCAGTTTGATTTGAAGTGTTGCGTTAATGTATGTGTGTAGAGGCTTCCCCACTAGTGTTTTGGTCCGTTTTTGTAGATAACAAAATTATCAATGAGGTGATACACCCAAACTAACTTGTACACGATTCAAGCACTGCTTGAAGATCCAGATGTTCCGAGCTCTTCGCGCTTACATAAATGGGTGAAAGAAGATATGAAAAGGTTTCTGGATGTAGCAATGGCATTATAAAAATGCCTTCTATCAGGGATTATTGGTTCAATAACCCTTTATTTCACATCCGTCCTATTTCTGAGTTGCTATTGAAAATGTGGCATTTCAGCGAGAACAATATTGTCCAGAAGGCGATAGACTGGTGCAAATTCAGCAATTGTTAAATATGTTTATACAAATGTTTAGTAAAAGATGTTCACGCACGGACAAATGGTTTGTATAAATAAAACTTTGGTTCCCATAGAAGACGATTAGTAATGCACATACATACCCCAGAAGACTGGAGAAGTATGGAGTTAATCTGTTCAAATTTTGTTGTAACAGGGCTATACCTGGAATCCCAAAGTTTATACAGGAGAAGAAGCTGATGGTGGAGTCTCAACACACTAGTCTACATCTGAGAACAACAGAGAATAGTTGGTTCACTGACGGTTCCAAGACCAATGATGATACCGGAGCCGCTGCATGGAATAAAAATGGTAAAGTTGAGCTTAAGTAATCCCTAGGCAAACATGCAACCATTTTTCAGACTGAAGTCCAAGCCGTTAATATGACTGCACAGTGGCTCATCGATAGAAACTGGAAAGGTAAGTCAATCGAAATATTCTCGGACAGTCATGCGGCTTTGAAAGCTCTTGAATCTAGCCGTTGTTCATCCAATGCAATATGGAACTGCCAGGAACTTTATGACAGTTGCACACACACTAAAGGTAGATCCTATGGCACTCGACGAGCGGTGTGTACGCGAAGATGTTGATTGACCTGGTTCTTGAACAGTTGTAGGTTATAATTAGTGGGAAACAGATGTCCTGGGAGTGAGTTCCACAATGATGCAGTGCGCCAGATGAAGGAGTCCATGTAAAGTGACATTCTAGGTGTGTCCAGTTGCACAACGAACGGGTGAGCTCTTGCCGTCTGTCGCGACTGTCTGACAGGCGTTGCTGGAGGAGATGATGCGGGCCAAATCCTGGGAACATCTGCCGTGAAAATATCCGTAAAACAGGGATATATCGGCCATATGTCTGCAGTGTTCCAGACTATCCAGATCTCGGGTCAACTCCGGGTCGCCGATGAAACGCACAGCTCTCTTCTGAATGGAAACCAGCAGCTTTAGGGTATGCTTAGGTGCGGCACCCCAGATGGGTCAGCAATATTCTTGGCAATATTCTAGGCACGGCCTTATTTGCGCTTTGTAGAGCAAGAGCAGCTGGTGCGGTGTATACAGTTTTTTGTTGCGAAATAGCGCACCAAGCTTCTGCGAGGCTGATTTTGCGATGTTAGCAACGTGGTGATGCCAGGACATATTGCTGTTGACCGGAGACACCCAGTAGTTCGATTGACGAGGATGAAGGAATAGTCGATCCTGCCATAATGATGTCAGGGCACGCCGTATTGGCACTCTGCTTGGGCCTTTGCAGCATTAAATTGGACCGAATTCCTGTCGCCCCAAGTTGTTGTGTTTTCCATACCCATTCATTAGGCTTCAAATTTTCTCCACGCCACAAATGAATTTGTTGAAAAACGCGATACGAATGTTGTTCTAAAGCAGCACATGCAGGTGGTAGTCTTGATAATATCACTGCTTGATTAGATTGATCAGCAAATTTGTTAAATAGATGTCTTGTGTAAAGCTAGTGTGATTTTCTCTCCAGCTAGTACATTGTCTGGTTTGATTAATGATTGATAGTTAAATATATGTAAAACATCGTCTAAGTCCATTCTACTATTTATTAAATATACAGTTTGTGTTTTTGCTTTGCCAAAATATGCTGACATAGTATCGCATCCACTGAATGTGTGAGCAAATAGTATATTTCCTTATTTTCCGCTTATTTTACCACAATGACCAGTAGAATTAGATGCCTGAGTAGTGAAAAAGTTTCGATCGTCACCAGTGACCGCCATGGTGCTTATTACACAAGTGTTAAAAAATAGCATTTCCAATATCATACATTTTGATAAAAATTGATAACTTCACAACGATGGCAAAATGAAACTGGGATTTAATAAAGGATATTTTTAAATTAACGAACAAGAAAGGTGAAATTACTTTACGAACTAAGAGAAAACTCATAAAAATTATGGTATACCGCATGTTCTTGCAAATATCGATTCAATCTATCAAGGCGAGGGGAACATTTCTCTTACAAGTGTTGAGAAGACTTCAAAAAGGGTCTTTAGAAGTAAGTAACTTCCACTTCCACCTTATAGATTAACACTGTCATCTTCATAATGCATAGGAAAGGTGACATTTACAGACGTAAACAATTATAGGCCGATGAGTCTATAGCTCAATTAATTGTTATAAATTGTGACATACCTTTGGTGACAGACCTTTGATGTGTCCACTGACAACACTAACCCCTCTGAGCTGCTGAAAAAGGCCTACATTTTGGTTTCTGCTCTTGACTAGCCTGACCGCATCAGTCGAATATCTAGAAAAAATAAGATATTGAAAAAAGGTCTCTTGTTAAATCTCTGTCACATAAACAAAGCAATAGCTAAATAGAAATTACATAAAAAATTAAAATTATGTAATTTCAAACGTAAAATATTATGAGGTAAACCACTGACACGTTTCATTACAAAATTTCGTCAGCACTACGTATATATATTTTTATCGGCATCTGCTTTATTCTAATCCATAATGAACGTTTAGCTATTTATATAGGACCAATATTTATGGTTCTTAAAAATCAAGGCTTTGTTTTAATTTCAGTACAAGCGTTAGACATTTTACATTGGTCCTTATATACCAACTAATTATTTTAATTTTAGAGTCTGATGATAGTCACTTGGATTGAAACAGGTACCTGATGTATTAATGGACATTTTAGTGTCTAATTGAAAAGGAACTTTTTCCCTATGAATCAAAGTCGAAACCAAATACGCACATAAATACAGACATAATATTTCGCGGTTCATGCAATGATTTGCGATATTTTAGAGTAATTTAAAGCGACCGTAGGTTTTTGCCCAGTTAATTTTATAGATAAAGTACGCCTAACTCTAAATACGTGCTGGGAACCGATATTACATTCTCAAGAAAGAATCTTCATGTTAATATTTTCAATAAAATTGTTTATTATTATTGTTTGCTTTTGATTAGAAATAACATAAATATTGTTGAGTCTGCATTCATATAGATAAGAACACAAATTAAAATAAAGTAGGTTACGTTTATTTTTAAGTTTAGAATTTACAATTATTTCGTAAATTCAGGCTGGTAAGTAGTAAAGTTCAATAGGTATAAAGTTCCCTTATTAATAAAATTACCAAACAAATTTAGACGGTGAAAAATTCAATAATGTATAGATTCCTTTCTTGAAAAATGACGTTATGTTACTCTTTAAAGCACAGGTCGGAACACCGCTGAGTTTTTAGTGGGTATGCCTGCTTTGCTGCCCCCTCAGGGGGGTGTACGTAAAAGAGCATTTTCTCAGATCACAAAAAAACCTATGAATTTGAAAATAATTTCTTCAACCGATCATTCTATCAAATGTTTTGGTTTATATGGTAAGTACCAACTATGTCGCACACGGTTATAAATAAATGATCTCTGAAAAGAATCAATGATTAAGCGTTCATACAGGGGGTTGAAAAACCATGCCTATTATAATGGACAAAAGTCCATTGATATATTAATTTAGCATGTACTTTTTTTATTTATTATAGCTGATCGTCCTTCAACAAGTCAGAAAATATCGTGGCAGAGACCCTTGATAATGAAGACCAGAATACTGGAAAAATTGCTGACCTTTCTGTAAACGTAATAATCAATAATCAATAAGTATTGAGGGAGTTGTTATATGTGCCGTGTAGATAGCTCAGATAAAAATGAAGAGAAAGAAGAAAGTTCGCCACTTTAAAGAATAAATGAAGAAGAAAGAGGAGGAATTATGAGTTGTGTACAGATCGACCGATATGTTTTTTTGTGGCCGATACCGATATTGGCCGATACCAAAGAATATTATAGTAGAATTTTCTTTGCCTATACCGATATAAGCATTTCCGATACCTATATAAAGGTATCGGCCATAAAATTTTGTCGTGAATTTGTTGTTCTATAAACGAGGTAAAACTAACTTATTAAAGATTATACAAATCAATAATGATATACTGGTACCGTTTAACACGGCTTAACCATAAAAACACTGCTAAAATAAAAGAACGCAGATTCGATGTTTTGTAAACCGGTTGGAATAAAAATCGGTACGGTGATACCCGAATTTGGCAAAGCTTGGCCGTCCGCGCTGCATTCGCTCGAGCGAATTCCAGAATTGCCAGAAGAATCTGAAGTGATGTTTTTTTAGCGAAAATTGCTAAAAAATCAAATGAGGTAAACCAAGATATTCGGCAAAATGTCCCCGGTCCGATTTCTCACAGCTTGTTTTGGAATACATTTGAAGAACTTACCGGTAGGGCGGCAAGTAAATCAGTATCAGATAAGGAAAGTATTGATATGATAAATATAAATAAAATTGATCATAAGATTAAAAGGTATGTTAATTTGGAAAAATATCAAGAGATGAAGATCCTTTGACTTGGTGGGCGCAAAAAGGCATTTTTCCATTAATATATACAGTTGCAATAATATATTTAGCACCCTCGCCAAGTAGTATTGCTACTGAAGAGCTATTTTCTTCAGCTGCAAATGTGTATGAAACCGCAAGAAGTCGTCTAACTCCAGAAAAAGCAGAAAGCTTAATTTTGTTACATTATAACTTGCCAACACTTAACTTTAATTTTTTTTTAATAACTTTTTTGTTAAATTTTAAATAAGGATACACTAATTTGTTTTTTTATTTAGTATTTTTGTTTTAATTTATTTAAAAAAATCCTTAGCAACTGAAATATTGAAAATGTAAGTGGGCAGGTACGAAAAAGCAACTGATAAACTCTTTTAACAACTGACAGGGTTAGGAATATTAATAAATATTAATATTTTTTGCCTTTTATTATCAAAATTGTGCATTTGATTTAAACAAAATGAAAAACCTCAAAAAAAGAAAATTCTCTGTGTTTTGAAGTTGTGTAAATTTTTATTTTATTCATTTCTTATTTAATATTAATTTTACCTTATCTGTATAAATCAATTATATCTAAATGCAGCATATTATAATTGGCGTTACAGTAATCCGATGAAGAAAATATAGATCGCATAACAAGAAATACGTGTACAAAATTCGCTGAGAATTAAAATAGATAAGTAAACTTTTTCCTGCTTGATATTTTTAATAGGGATCAGAACACGAGAAAAAAATCACCGCATATTGAATACAGTGGCAGAGAGAGGAACCTCTCCAATGGCACCCACTCATAAATTATTTAAAAAACCGTTTTCAAAATATGCTATAGTAACAACATTTCTTTAATTCAATCTACCAAAATGCAGAAAAAAATCGATCATCTTTTTCAATTACTCTTTGATGGGTCGTAACCGAAGGAGATGAAACAAAATGTATAAACACAAAAAATATTTATCCATATTATTGACAAAATTTTAATGGGATTAAACATTAGATAAAATAGGTAGTCTTAGGATTAAACAGTCGCCTCACAGTGATTAGTGATAGCACTGATAGTTACATCAAATTGTCTACATTTTGACGCAACTTGCTCTTTGTACAATGTTGATTTGTCGGTATCTAAGTCTCGAATAAATATTTGGTCATTTTTCAGTTGACGTGTTAGGCCGATTTCGACGTTTTTCCTCAGAAACACATAAAGTGAGTGTTTTACGTCATTTTTAGTCTTTTATTGACGGAAACCTAATAGTAATCAACTGTCTTGCAGGACAGTGGAGCGAATAGGAGTGCTGGGTGGGTTAAAAAAGTGTATAAAATCGAAAATATTCGGTTTGCAAAGACAAATTTTGTTAAAAACATGTGTTATTTTTATAAATATTCCAGTGGTGTAACAATGTTAGGGAAAAAGGGCTCCACTGCCCCGCTGCAATTGATTATTTTTTAATCATTCTACTACTTTCACTTCGCACATGGCCCTCCGCTCGCTCTGGGGGCGCAACCAAACAAAACTAACCCAATCTAAACCAGGGCATGCCCCAATATCCCCCCATTAAGTTAAAGCCCCGGTCCCCCCCGTAAGGTCTAAGGTGGCCTCCCATGGGGCGCACCTACCATAAAAATTTCGACACCGTACCTCTTCCCTTTCTCCCGAAATTAATTATTTAAGTTTTTACTTCACGGGGGGGGGGGGGGGGGGGGGGGGGGGTCCCGTTTTTGTTGGGGGTTTTTTTTTTTCCCCGCCTCCCTCCCCCCAAAATTTCCCCCCTCTACCTATACGGGAACATGCCATACATATTCGAGCGTGGGATTTACTGAATGCAATACCCAGGAAAAAATGCAAAACGACCCTAAAGTTTTCACTTGAAAAAAATTGAGGCCCCACCACATTTGAGCCGAAAAAAAGCACCCTAGCACCACTTCACAAAAGCACTAGAAATATAGGCAATACACACCCGAAAATAAATTATTATTATTTTTTTAATTTTGGGCATGTCTTGGGTCAGTTTGGCTTAGATTTGGTTGCTTGTGCTCCCGGAGCGCGCGAAGTGAGCGGAGGGCCATGCGCGAAGTGGAATATTAGTAGAAAGATTAAAAATTAATCAATTGCAACGGGACAGTGGAGACCTTTTTCCCTAACCCTGTGACGTCACTGGAATATTTGTAAAAATAACACATATTTTTAACAAAATTCGTCTGCAAACAGAATATTTTCTATTTTTATAGACTTGTTTTCACCCCACCCGGCACCCCTATTTGCCCCACTGACTGCACTGGCACTGTTCCGCAAGATAGTTGATTACTATTAGGTTTGCACCAAAAATGTCTAAAAATTACGTAAAAACACTCAATTTGTGTGTGCCTGAGGAAAAAATTACAAAATCGGGCCGATACGTCTACTAAATATTTTACTACAAAGCATTTTCAATTTTGAAACCTACAGTAAAACTTCAGTTGACAATATATTCCGATTTGTTAATTTTTGGAAAAATTTACAAAAAGCTGACAAAAGCCTTCGAGAAATAAATGGTATCTATCACAAATATTAATTTTCCTTACCCAAGTTTCGACTTTTTGGGACTTGGTGATCTTTTTTCAAACTATGTATGTTAAAAATATTTTTAAAAATCAAGCAGTTGTGTCAATTATTCAAGTATTAATTGAATGCATGCACGAATCAATGAAATGAGAATTGAATATAACAATCAAATTAAAAATTATATTTTTAGAATAGGCAGTGGTTAAAATTCCTAATTCTTATAACTAAAAATATTAACCTGAACAGAAGAAATTTTTTAAGTATTGCGTTACTTACATGTCTGAAACACTACTGCCTACAATGTCAGGCATCTTGATTTTTTTCTCAATTAAAGAAATATAAACAGAAAAATATGAATTACCGAATTAAAAAAACGAAACACGTATTAAGTGTAGCTCTTATGATACATTGAATAAAATCCAAAAATAAATTTCAGATATATTTTATCCGATTTGGAAACGAAACAATTTTTCCGATGGAATTTTGGAACAAGTTTAACCTCCGCTGATTTAGCCAGCCTAAAACGTTTAAAATTATTCCGGTAAACAAACAAAACCTCGAAACTTCTACCTTCAAAGAAAGTAAACAACCGAATATATCAAAACGACTGGGAAATAAACGATATATATACGAACTACTTTCTCCCACCACCAACGTAACAATTAATATGGTACACATCTGATAAAGATAAGCGCTGATTAGGTTTCTCAACGTCCCTCGACTGTACTGCTACGATGGGCGCTACATGAAAGGCCTGCAATAATATGTTAACAGGCTTTATTTTAAAGCTGATAACGTGATAACCGACATGTCCTATGAAAAAGCCCGCAAAAGAGACTAGGGCCAACTTATAAACAAGTTACGCATATCCATGCAACCCGGAAATTGTTTAATTTAACTTTGGATGCGAGTATTTTAAGACATTTTTGCATTTAATTAAGTTGATTGCTATTACTTTGTATGGCTTTATTAAATTACTATAGGACCGCTGTTTGGAATAGAATGGACAAAAAACGCAAAAATCTTCCTTCAACTTCCCTGTGATATTAAGTAATCTCTAAGCGGTTTGAAGTTAATTGGGTAACATATAACTAATATAACAACTAAAGTAAAGATTTATTATTTAAAAGGTGTAACAGAACATTTAAAGTATTACATGATGTTACAACAATTATTGAGTCGTCGATTTCCAAAACCCGCCAAGTCTGGCCATAACTTATTCCCAGAAAATTGCATACAACCTATAGCGTGATTAAGAGTGAAGTTAGGTAGCTCAGATATGTTTTCTTTTGTTGAGAAATATGTAATTTGCATGACGCGAAAATTAAAAATTTGATATTTTAGAAAAGGAAATTGGACAAAAAATAAATGCATATATAGGGGGTTTTGGAAATAAGTATTACACTAAGCGGGGCTTGGAACGTTAGTTTAAATTTTTTTTATAATGTCTTGAACATATCTGCTCTCATTATACTATTTTCTCAATTAAAATAAGATTCAGGATCCTAAACATCTGAAAGGAAATACAACGCAAATTAGAATAATATTTTTATTCAACTCTTTTTTGTACAAAATATAACCTTATTACGGTAAAGATAAAAATTCTTCTGAAATTTCACCTGCGTCATCTCAATCGGATTAAGCGTCATTATTTTCTGGATGCTGCATTTCCAACACTTGCTTGCAGAATTTTAGTTGACCGCCATCTTTCCATTATGCTCCAAAATGCTTTTCAAGTAAAAATTTGATGTCCCTAATTTTTGGCTCTTTTAAAGGGTTCCCCTTTTCAGTTCTCTGTAACTTCATAGACATAATGCTTTTACCTCTTTTGCAGACTCCCTTTGCTTCGCCGACATCCATCATATAATTCGACTCACCACGTATTATGGCATTATTACTTTTCAAATGAGAAATGATAGATATACCTCTTACAGGTATTAAACCTGCGCTTTGATACTTCTGGACGTAAAAAAGGCATTTAATACGACATCCTGGGCCGTAATCATGGAAAAACTACGTAAGGCTCAAATCAGTGTTTACCTTCGGAACATCCTACATAATTATATGGCTGACAGGATTATCATTTTGCAAAGAGACGCTGAGTATGCTGTCTATGGGGGAGTTCCGCAGGGCTCGGTGCTCGGCCCGTCCCTGGGGAATCTCCTGTACGATGATGTGATGAGGCTGCCTGTGCCGGGCGGTGTATATATAATATGTTATGCGGATGATTTGGCGGTTTTCATAGCTTCAGAGACACCGGGCGGCATGGTCGCTAATGCAAACTACACCCTTAGCCTTATCTCAACCTGGATGGAAGACCATAAACTCAAGATTGCCCCAGAGAAAACTGAAGCAATCTTGCTTAGTTTCAAAAGAAGAACCGAAGAAATAAAGTTTCTGATACAGGATCTGGAAATATCAGCACAAAGGTCCGTCAAATATCTTGGTTTTCATCTAGATAGAAGACTTAACATGTCAGGACACATCAAAGAAGTATGTTTAAAGGCAGAAAAGTCAATCAAGTCTCTAAAATGTCTCCTACCTAACATTGGCGGACCAAAATTTTGGCAATGGCATGTCAGAGTATAGTGCCCTACGGAGCTCCGGCTTGGTCTTCAAGGGTTCACTTAGGTGTCAACAAAAGACGTTTGAGTTCAACGCAGAGAAATATTGCCCTGAGAGTCTGCTCGGCATACTGCTCGGTCTCTGGTAGGTCAGCAAACGTCATAGCTGGACTCATACCTGTGCATTTGCTGGCTGAGGGGAAAAGGATTTTTGAACTTGAAGGAGCTACCGACTATGAAAAAAAAATGGAACGCGAGCAAACCCTAGAGGCATGGCAGCAGAAATGGACAAGTGGTCCTGACAACTGGACTAGACAAATACTTCCATAGAGATACATCCCTGGTACAACAGAAAATGGGGCAAAACCTCGTATCAGCTGACGCAATTCCTTACTGGTTACAGTTCGTTTGTACTTACACCCATAAAATTAGGAAACGAGAAGATGCGAGCTGTCTATGTTGTGGAGCTGATGTTGACGGACCGGAACACACAATCTTCGAATGCCCTAGATGAAATCTAAAAAGACAGAGCCTTTACTTGGACATAGGGGGGGTATTAACAGCAAATAATATTGTCAGAAAAATGCTAGAAAGCGAGGAAATCTGGAATAAAATAAATACTTACATATGCTACGTCATAACTTCAAAGGAAAAGAAGGGAAAAGAAGTCCAAGCAGGACGCGAAGGTAGATAAAGACTAACCGGCACTTTTCTTGAGGAGATGTTTGAAAACACGGGGCCAAGGAAGGTTTGTTTCTGGAAACTAGAGGAGGAAAGGGTTTTAGTGCGTAGGCGCTCTAAGGAGACTCCAACCCCACGCCCAGACACCAATGCCTGAGGTGTCTGTATAGCAGATTTCTTAAGCCTCC
The DNA here is from genome assembly GCA_016904865.1 of Pissodes strobi. Lineage (NCBI taxonomy): Eukaryota > Metazoa > Arthropoda > Insecta > Coleoptera > Curculionidae > Pissodes > Pissodes strobi. The sequence goes on along the minus strand of MU186482.1, from coordinate 26,756 downwards.
TCCTCCTAAGGTATTAAACCTAAGGAGCTGGGTTTCTTCATAATTCCTCTTTTCTAAAATCAAATACGACTCATATTTTAATATAACGCCAGTGTATGCCTTTGAGGTAAAAATGGTAGTTTTCTTGTTAATGCTTCTTTCAATTAAACGAAATATACGGTCGGTCCGCTGGCATAAACGAATGGTCGACCACTGCGAAATTTATTTGTAATTCCACAATATCTGTTGAAGCTTTGTGAAGTAACCAAAAGCATAACATTGCAGCAAGTGTTGAATTTTTGTTCTGCCCGTCGGCGCCGCCGCTCCGCACCCGCCCAGTTTTTGAATGTCAGTTAAGTCTGTGTGTAGTAAAACTTAAAAGAGCAAAATTGCAAATAGTGGATTTTGGAACTAGTTTCACAAACAGAGGGTTTTGCTACTGAAATTTCTTCAAAAGCATGGTGGGTTCTGGAACAGTACTCTATATAGGGGGATTCGGAAACGAACACCACAATTTAAAGGGTATTTTTGAATGGTTTCTAGTGCCTTTATGAACTAAATAATCGCACATATGATTCCTTATACATTTCTTCTATAGATTCAGTCAAAATCCAGTTTTGCATCAGACATCCCGTTGATCTATACTTGCGGAAGCCATACTGGCGATCGCTTATGATGCCTGCCGACTCCAGATATTTTAAGAGCTGTTCGTTGATCAGTTTCTCCATGACTTTGGACATGATGGGAACTAAGGAAATTGGACGGTAGTTATTTGGAATCGTTTTTTACCTTTCTTCGTGATTGATTGCATCTGAGCGCATTTCCAGCTAGAAGGAAAGCATGCAGTTCTGTATGATACGGAGAAAAGCCTCCATAGTGGAGTTGATAATTGTGTTTTTAATTTTTTTTTGATAACACTGTATTATCTGTTTCAAGTAAAAATCTGGATGACGCAGTGAATCAGATGAATAACTACCTTTTCTATACTTACTTCAACACGAATAAAATGAAACTTAACTCAGCCAAATCGAAAGTGATGGTAATTGCAACGCCTTATAAACATAGTCATCAAATAAATATTAATTCATTAAATTTGTATATTAATAATGAAAAAATTGAATTTGTTAAACAAATTTAAGTATCTGGGTTTTATGATTGATGATACTTTATCATTCAATGACATATCCAGTATATTTATGTAAAAGTATCAAACAAAGTTTATTTCTTCTCCAGAATATACCACATTTTGATTTTTGTAGCAGCACACTGCAGAAGAGGAGGAATGGGAATTATTCTTAGATGCAATGGGCACATGGAAATCCAGCTTGTTAAACACTCTACAATGGCTTGAATAATCTTCTTCCACCATATCATGAAGAATGTATTGCATTTAGGTATGATGTACATACATAAAGACTTAACTAGAAATTATACAAATCGTATAGTTTCCATGTTCCAAGGTACAACCTTTCAAGCACGAACAAAATGTTTTTTTTAAGGAATAGTTGATTACAACAAACTACCTACTCTTGTTAAAAACTCCGATTCCCTAAATGTATTTAAAAAACGGCTCAATGATTAATTTATATGGTCTTTTAATATTTCTATGATTTATTGATGTAGATGCAGTTGCTGAATGTGATTTAGTGAAGGTTGTTAAATTTTAGATTTAGATTTAATTTTTCTTGTTATTTTTAATTCATTGATATTTTAATAATGTTTGTATTAGGGTTTCCTACTGAAAATAAATAAATCGATTGATTTTTTCCAAAAATATACACGTCGACAAAAAGGCCATCTTCCGATTCTCGCAAATATCAGTAGGGTTCGGAAGAATCGCACACGTGAAGTATAGTAACTAAGAAACGGAAAAATCGGATCCGCAAAAACAAAAGACCGTCGGTTGTTGCCTAAAAACGTGCCAAACCTCAAAATTTCACTCGCAGTCGTTTTCGAGAAAAAATGTTTAACGTAAAAAATACCCGAATGAGCGTTACGTAGCCAAGCCCGACGCGTTACCTGACGACTCAGTTTCATTCACTACCCAGGAAAAATTGTGCTGAACGCGCCTGAGTATTTCTCTCTCTCGCTTACCGACTTTACCCAAATGACCGTTACATAGCCGAGCTTGAGGCGTTACATGACGGCTCAGTTTCATTCACTACTCAGAAAAAAGTATAGTGAACGCGTCTAAAGAAGTCTTCACTTCAAAAATTGTATGCCTACGAACAACCCACAACCCACTTACTTTAGTAGATCTATGTTAAAATCTTATTAAATAATAATTAGAGGCTGTGTAAAAATGAGCGGAAATGTACAATTGATCTTTTTAGAAGTGTGTGATATTTTTTTGGTTTTGCTCCTAGTTGTTTATCTTTACTTTAAAATAGCTCTGTTCGGCAGGCGCCTCTTTTATATTTTTGTCCAAGTCATTACCGTTCGCTATCGTTTTTAGACGCAAAAGATGACAAAGGGTTTGATGTATTTTGATTTCCCATATAAACTATACGAATGACATATAATGTGAAAGTAAAACATTACGAGGATCATAGCGATTGTTAAAAAATAACAAGGCACCGTTGAATAAAACTACTTTTTTAATTAAACACCATTGTCTTCATCATCGTTCTCAAAGCTAAATTGTCATAAGCAAGAAACATGTAAATGGTTAGAGACAAAGTAATTTAGGAAAAAACATGAAAACAAAGAAAAACAAAAACATTAAATATTAATACATTTATGTGTTAAATTTTACAGCTTTGACCCAAGAAAAACACATTTGAACAATTTGAACCCTTCGGTAAAAGCTAAGGCATTGCAGCAACTTGCTGCTCACGTGCATGATGCCAAATCTGGATGATCTATCATCTCGTATTTGTGCTGACAGGTACTTGCCGAACACGGGTATTATTTATTATAATATATTCTGCTTTGTGTCAGTTTTGATTTGGCATTTACATTTTTTATTTCTATGATTTCATGTTTTTCCTCGTTTCGTATGGTTTTTTTCTTATTTTACTCGATAAACTCTCAAGTATTTTCATTTCAAAGGCCAAGGGATATATAAAATAAAAACAAAATTATTATATGACTAATACTAAACCTCCCAACCCCCCACTATTATATTAAATTCAAAACTAAGTATACATGATCAAAGACAACTGCTGGATCCCTAGTGTTTCTAAATCATTAAAATTTTATCACAAAATTTAACACATTTCTTTCGTGCTAATTCAAAATTTTAAATTTTTATCAGGTCAACAAATATTTGGCAAATTGTATAGTCATTATATTATCGGAGGAATACATTAGGATGAGTTCTAAAGGCAATGTGAAATTGTGATTTAGATGCCGAGTTTTCTGCTCATTTCTAATTGACTAAATTGCTATCATATCCACAAAACTCGTTTAAATATTATGACAAATCTTAAACGTCCAAACAATAACAATAAAAGACTTTTTTAGAAATAGGAACAATTGAATATAAGAAAAAAATAACAAATAATATTACTGAAAAAGTCTCACTGGAAAATATATCGTCCCAAAACTATATCCTGAATAATCGAATTATATGGACATGGAATACCACCTGTTTTTTATATTTTAACTTCTGCTGAAAATACTAGACATTTCTGCTGAAAATACTAGGCTTAACTTTTTGTACTTTCTGTCAACCAAATTGCTTTGTAATATTATTTAGCTAGACCGAACCAATCGGTGTTAACCAATGCGAGACCCTTTGGCAGTGATTTTTTTTCTTACGGTATTTTCTTTTCGGTGATATTTTCTTCCGCCTACCGAAATGGACTCAGGGGCTATATTAATTAAGTAGAAATTACTTACGTTTTTGATATACTATCTCCTACAAGATCAGGCATCTCGACTATATCTCCTTTCACAAAAAAATACAATAAACACTAATTTCTAAAATACTTTAGGTATAACTCTTATGGTACATAGAATAAAATCCAAAAATGAATTTCAGATATATTTTATCCGATTTGGATACGAAACAGTTTACTCGATGATATTTTGGAATAAGCTTATTGGCTGCTGAACTAGCCAGCCTAAAAGGTTTTGAAGTCTAACGATATAAACCCTCAAAATACTTGAAAGACAGTAGTAATCTCTTGAATATAACAAAACGACTGGAGGAGAGCTTTATTTATATATGAACTTGCCTTTCCCCACTACTAAAACTGGAGCATTACATGTGGCATATTTAACGAAATAAGTAGGGGGTAAAGCTTTTTTGAATTGTTGCCACAATGCTAATCAATCCCTTCCTTATAAGATTGCTTCTGGGGTATTTTTTATTATCTGATCCATTCGAATTATGAACACCGTACAATGGTTTGCTATAGATAAATTCGCAAGGTGAAAGAAAATCGATTTTTCACCGAAATTAATTTACTTCCCAATAAAATAAGATTACTGATCAAAGTGCGTCTGGCTATTAAAACTTGGAAAATGCCTTGATTCTAATTGATGTTTTTGTGAGGTGAGTCAACATCTCGGTAAAATATATAGTTATATGGGATAAAGGTCGTTTAAAAATATATCGCAACGTTTGAAATCGCTTTTGAAATTTCGAAACAAATTTCACATTATATAGACAACGATGATATCTCGAAATTATTCTTATAAAGTTAAGTATTCCGAATTTTACCTAAAACGTGGTTGGCAAAATGTTAATTCGATCGATTTTCAATTTTCATTGATGTTTATAATAATATAACAAAAAATGTGTTTTATCAAAAAAAAAACATAATTTTTAGTAAGGGGCTGCTTACCAAGTTGCTCTAATTTGAACAAAAAAAATGCGAGAACCACGTTTCAACTGACCGATTCGATTCTACAGATCTATTAATCGAGCCTTCATGAAATGGTTAAATTTAAATTTTAACTTTGTTACGAAAATTTAAGTTTTTAATTTAAATTGTAGAAAAATACTTAGCATCAAATTTTAACGAATTTTTATCTCATCACGTCTATCGAATTTTTCTCAATCCTTTGTCAAGCTATATTTTTCTAATATTTATCCTTGTACTACCGCTTATAACTATTTTATAATTAATACAGATACCTTATTACTTTGACTTGACTGTTTCATATTCTCATTCTTCTATCAAGTTATCAATTTTCCTTGAGAAAATCTCTAGCGTCGCCTAAGAATGATCCTCAGAACCATATATTCGTGTTAAAACAAAAAACAAAATCTCCATCGGCCGTTTCTCAAAATATTATTTCGAAAATCCGTGGCCGATTTCATCATTTATAGACCTTTACCTCACCTAAATTCCTGTCAAAATGTAATTTATATCATTTGAAAAGTATTTTCAACATTTTGAGGATGCTTCCGTACAAATAAAATTTGAATATGCTGTCACTACATCACAATAATACAGTGTGTCCCAGATATTGGCTTACATGTATTGCTATCTCGGAAACTGATAGAACCTAGAGTTGATTAAATTAGGAAAGTTTTAGACAATTTAATTTCAAATTCAAATCTGCCTTAAGATTTTATTTATATCTTATGGTTTTTGAGATAATTAAGAAAAACCAAAATGATGCATGTTTAACTTTTGCCCGTAGCTCGTAAACGACAGTTATTAATATATTATTAGGACACTTTTATAAGAGGAATTTAATTCAAGTAAAAACATTTTTCTAGCTTCATTTGTTTTCGAGATATTTACACAAACTTTTGTTTTTCATACGGACGCCATATTGGATTTTTGCATTTTTTTAAAAGCTCCTCAAGAGCTTTTCAATGATGTATCACAAGTCTAGGTTTTCATCTGCCTTAAGCTCTAAAAACCAACTTTATTGTTTTTTTTTTACAGTAGGCTTTGAGTAGGTCGTGTAGCCGCCATTTTGAAACAAATGATGACGCGTCTTATAATTCGAAATGTAAATGGCATTAAATAGCGTATTTTATTTATCTTTTTAAAAAGTGTTTAACGAGACCTTTACGTCGATTTCAAGTATTTACAATGGCTGTTAATTATTCCAACGAAGAAATGGATATGCTAGAATTTTATTTTAAAGCTAACAGAAATACAGAAGCTGCAGCACATGCATACGTAGAACAATTTCCGGATCGGCATCAACCCAATCAGAGACATTTTAAATTCTTAGCTACGAACTTGTTAGCTTATGTCAGAGAACGTGTTCTCTGCTTATGTATCTTTTGTGAAGCCGAAATCCAAAACTTATAGAAACAATATGAAGCAAGAGACGCGACTATAATAGAAAACGTCACGGGTGATCCCACTACATCGGTGAGAAAAGTGGAAGAACAGACAGCTATTCCAAAATCAACTTTGCATAAGGTTTTAAAAAAACACCGCTTTCATCCGTACAAACCACGTATTGTCCAGGGTCTTCAGGGAAATGATTTAAATAGACGAATCACGTTTAGTCAATGGTTTATCAACAAATGTAAACAGACACCCAATTTCCAATCCAAAGTTCTCTGGACAGATGAAACTCGGTTCACAAATTGCGGAATTTTCAACAAACATAATCATCATTGCTGGGATACAGAAAATCCACATGATTTAAAAGAAAGACGGCTACAAACAAGGTTGGGCTTTAACGTTTGGTGTGGCATTATAGGTAATTCAAAATATAGCTTTAAATTACGTCTCACAACAAAATAAAACTTTTATTTTTGTGTTTTAGACAACCGTTTGATTGGACCGTTTATTTTTGAAAATGTATGTGGAAATAGGTATCTGCTACTCTTGCAAGAACAAATTTTAGCAGCAATTAGAAATGCAGGTCCGCCAAATGAAATCCATGATTTTTGGTTCCTGCCAGATGGCTGTCCGGCCCAAGAATGGGCCCATTGCTTGGCCGGCCAGGTCACCGGACATTACACCACCCGATTTTTACTTATGGGGATACGCGAATAATGAGGTTTACGAGTTTTCTCCACCCGAAACTCGACAAAAGAATATAGGGTACGGGATGTGTTTGCTACAATAAACCAAAACACCTTACGAAGAGTAACTCGTAAGATGTGGGGAAGTGCGAAAAATGTATGGAAAATGGTGGGAGACATGTGCTGTGATTTTGTTTTTTTTATTTATTTGTATATTTTCGTTCTACAGTTGTAGTTTATTCGTCTAAGATAATATTTGGTGTAGTCATAATTAATACAAAAAACGTCGCATTTCTTGTGTTATTATTTTTTCTATAAGTTTTGGGTTTCGGTTTCATAAAATAGTCGTAAGCTAACAAGAGCTTAACTAAGAATTTAAAATGTCCCTAGTTTTATTGATATCATTCCGGAAATTGGTATCAGCCCTTTGTATTTCTGTTAGCTTTAAAATACAATCCTATCATGGCCCAATTGTTTTTTTTATTGAAACTTAGTCATACTAAGAAGTTAGTTCAGAAGAGCTTATGAACGAATAAAAAAAATAAAAATCACATAATAAACATAACTCGATTTGGAATGATAACAGGTGGGATTCCGAACGGCACCACTCATTTGTTTCATAATGGCGAACACGTATCCTGTCAAAAAAAACAATAAATTTAGTTTTTAGAGCTTAAGGAAACCTAGACTTGTGATACATCATTGGAAAGCTCTTGAGAAGCTCTTTTCAAAACTCTAATATGGCGTCCGTATGAAAAACAAAAGTTTGTGTAAATATCTCGAAAATAAATGAAGCTAGAAAAATATTTTTACTTGAATTAAATTATAAAAGTGTCCTAATAATGTATTAATCATAAAAGCATAAGAACAGTCGTTTACGAGCTACGGGCAGTTAAAAATGCACCATTTTGGTTTTTCTTAATTATCTCAAAAACCATAAGAGATAAATAAAATCTTAAAGCAGATTTGAATTTGAAATTGAAGTGTCTAAAACATTCAAACACTGTAGCTCTAATAGTTTCCGAGTTAGCAATTTAAATAAATAGACAACACTTTATAATAAATTATTTATTAACAAATCAACACAATTTAACATAAAATGAACATTACAGTTTAAACAATTTATAAAATTAACATTAGATGGCAGAGAAGACAGCACCTGATTTTGAATAGATTTATCATCAATTTGTCGATTGCTAGTTGGTCTAGTAAAAGGGGATGATGGGGCCTCCGCTTCACTTAAAGATACATCCATTAGCCTTCCTACAAAGTTGTCTGGCATTACAGAAATTGAACCTTGCTATTCTGTTCTTCGTGAGGATTCCAATTGTAACATTTTTGCAGTTATTACTTTACTGCAAAGGGATTCATCAACATATCCTTCTGCAACTGTGGATGATTTCAAACCTCCCTGTTTTTTAGGCTTAAAATGTGTTCTTAACAGTAGCAGAGGATGCCTAAACGCGTGACCAGTATAAAGCTGCGGCTGCCACAAATTCAAAAACTTTGCGATTTCCGAAGGGATTTTGGCAAACGTATTTACCCCTACACCTTGGAAAGAACACTTATTGTTTTTGTAAAAAACAAAAAGTCTCTTGTGGAGTGTTTAAAGGCCACAAAAGTTGACGTATTTTCGGTAACTGTCTAGTCCCTTGGTAATAACAAACGATCTTGGTTTATCGGTTTTTGTAAATGGAATTCTTACCAGGAAAATATCATATTTTTCTTCTATGTGATCAATGGTCATTTTATTTAATAATTAATCCATTCTACAAGCACCTGCCATTCTAAAAATTGCGACAACCTTCATCATTAAATATTTGCTTTCCGGGGCCTCATTCAAAAATTTGCGTATGTCTTCTTTGGAAAAAAAATGTTGATTTTGGATATCACACTGAATTTCTCTTTAAAAAAGGCATCAACTTCGAATAAGTCTTAATATCCATGTTTTCCTGCAAATACAGCATCGATTTTACCATAGAAAACTTGGACCATAAAGTTGACGGTTTCACTTCTTTTGATTTGGATGAAAAAAATACCAAAATGATAGTTTCGTTATTTTTTTTTTTTTTTTGATTGACTTTGTTTGACACCATGGCTTAAACCTGTCATAAGCCTCTTCGTATATCAGTTTCGACTTCACTGGTATCAGTCTTGATACCGCCCCTTGAGCTTCTGCCCTCCCATCAGTTTCTTCAGAACCGCTTGTATTTTGCATTTATGCTTGATTTAAGTGCAACAATACTGCAATACAATTTGAAATAAAATTTGACACTTGTTATATTTATTAATTAGAATCGATCCAGTCATCGCTCTGCTTGAATTTGGCGCCAAGAACATCTACTTAGTCGTAGCTCTGTTTGACGCTACGATATTTAGTCGTTTTCTCATTTATTTGCACATATATTTAGAAAATATCTGATGTAGTCTGTGTTTATTCAACAGTGAATTAAGAATTCTTTGGGCGTTTTAACGCATTTTCTCGAGACAATACAACTCGTCGCGTCTCTCCTGTTGAAGATAGAAGAAGGTAAAATGGCGGTCGGAAACTTGTAGTTAGACAAATCTGTTCCTGTACTCAAGATTCGAATCAAATGTTCGAGGTCTTATATCTCTGGTGAAGTTAAGTTGAGAGAATCGTAGAAGAAGTAAAGTAACAAGGTATTTAGCGTGAACGGCAGTCAGTTGAAATTTTGAAATAAAGAAACTTTGATTAAATTGAGTAAAGAAAGAAGTTCATGTTAGATTCAAATAATCAAGAAGTTTTGCTGGTTATTAGATATTTGCTCATAGTTAACCTAATGTACAGTATTTAGTTTTATGTGTGAAAAGATGAATGTTTGAAAGTAGTTAGAAATTATTGTGTATATCGATCATATTTAATGGAAATTAAATCTTGCATTATTAAAGTACGGAAAACTTGTAATACATGTTTCAATTCACACCCTATGAATAAAACCCCACCTACCTATGGTAAGACAGTTCACTAATTAAAGTGGTTAATTATAAAGTTAATTACCACCCTCTCCTTTATGGTGATGAATGATTTAAGAATTAATTGTTTAGGCCGATCACTCAATTGACAATTTTCACGTTTCGTGCAAAAATCTTGTACTTCTTGCGCTTGTTGCATAAATAACTATTACTTCAGTGATGAGTCTTCTTTTTTTCTAAATTGTCCCGTGAATAAACATAACTGTCGCTACTGAAGTGACATTAATTCATATATTTTTACAGAGGGGAACACAATAGTCAATGTTTGGACGGGAATATGGGATGAAAAGATCATAGGTTTTTTTATTAAAGGAAATTTAACCGGCCAAGTTTATGCTGAAAATGATCAATCAATTTACAAATCAATCTAAATTTGAACGAAGATCACCTAAATTTACCCTTATGGACTTATTTTATGGTGTTACATTAAGCCACTAGTTTACAAAACCTAGCCGGCTTTTCTGGAAGAATTGTGTCAGAAGATAATTGATGCTTGTCGAAGTATTCCAAGACATATTTTTCAGAAAGTTACATAAGATTTGAAAATCGGCTTTATTTCTGTTCAGAACAAAATTGAAATCCTTTTTAGTTTTTTTTTTGTTTTTTTATATATTCTTTAGTGCTGTCACTTACTGATGACACAACGATTGCATTTTATTCTATTTTTAACATATCGAAAAAAAAATAAGAAAGATTATACTGTCTTCCAGGAACAATCAAAAAAGAAAAAAAAATGAGAAACGGTCCATGCTAATTTAATAAGTGTATACTTATAAATAAAGAGCTTTACAGACAAGCCAAATGAGATTAAGAGTTGAAATCCTAGCAAATATCATCAAAGAAGTTGACAAAATGTAGGTAGGAGTGAAAGTAATACGATTTCTATAATTATAAAAAGTTATAGGCATACTTACTACAACAAATATTTTTTTAGAGGGTTGTGTTTTAAAACAGTAAAAAATCATAACATGATAGGATTAGTAAAAGCTGAAAACTTCGCGTTAGAGACAGACGTTATTATATCCCTTGTATTATCAAATTAAGTAATCCCTGTTAATGAATTATTTTTGTCGTAAATGAAGATGAAAATTGGCTAATGTGTGTTAAATAATGTTGATAGTTGACGGATCTTATTTGATATAAAAAATATTGGAAACAATACAACATACATTTCAGAGAAAAGATTGATAAAAACAGGATATTCAGAGTCCAAGGTTCAGGATTATCGCAGTTCATTTTAAAACTCCGCCTGAAATAAACACACCGTTTGTTGATTCTTATTTATAATTATATTAAATAAATAAACTACAGCTCGCCAGATATTTCTGGATATATTGGATTTTTGCTCTGTGAAATATCTAGACCGTTTTATAACAACGTCTTTGACACCGAGTTCATTAATGAAGCATGCACGTCTCATATTAATTAATTGCTACTAATTAAGAAAATATGCAATAATTACCGGCTCTTAGACTTTTTCAAACAAACAAAATCAAGTTGAATAGGTTTAAAAAACAAATAAGGTCGTCTAGGGATATCAATCGCGGTATCCAATAATTATATGACTAAGGAACTTTAACGTGCAAGAAATTGAAATTTATTATTTAGAAACTAGTACTTCGCGTCATGATTTGGATGATAATTTATATGACGTTTACTGAAATTACATTTAAAAACGAGTTAGATTAAAATAAAAATAAATGAGTGCTGCAAAATGCATACAAGTTGTAATATAACGTAAACATATTATTTCGTAACTGTACAACCATAAACTATTACGAATAAAAGGTATATAAACATCGTGCAGTTATTTAAAAATCATTAAAATTGTAATTACGTAAGTACACATTATTTCGATAGCACACATTCGGTAGACATAATATATTATTATGTAGATAATGCACACTAAAACTAAGCTTGATTCATTTTATTATTCGCCTTTTCGTTTAGACTAAACACGAGCATATTCAAGACAGCCTAATCTGTCCTATCTGAGGTTGATTTTATAAAAGCCAAAACATCGGCAATGACAAAAACCAGTAACTAGTTTTACCTTTCTACCGATAAATCAACAGGAATTTAAAACTAAAAAATATAGTTTGATACTGGTTTTGGTCAAAACTAATATAAACAAACATTAGCAAGAAAATCAATACGCCCACATCACATTTTTTATATTAACGAAATAAGTGAATTTATCACGCTGAAAACTACTTCAACTACCCTTCTAGTACTTTATGCAAAAGCATTTTCTATAAGGGGGGAGGAGGAGGAGGAGGAGGAAGAGGAGGGGGAACATTTGGATACATTTCTTTGCAACTTATTTATGCTAAAAACAGAATCCCAATTTACTAAGACTAATCTTATCAATCTAATTTTATTATTCAAGGCAATTATAACAGAACAATTCATGTTTTTGGTGTAATGAGAACCTATTGAGTAATATGTATGCCGCTGTTTTGTTGGATAAACAATTGTTGAGCCCGTTTTTTTATGATGGTGTTTTAACAAACGAACGCTACCTTGCCTTTTTGACACACTGCTTTTTTGATGACCTTAGCCTAGCTGATCACCAGGAGGTTATTTTTCAGTAAGGTGCGTCTCCACACAATACCCAAAATGTTGACCATTTCCAAGATCGTTTTATCACATCAAACGGACCAGTTCTATGGCCCCTGCGTTTACCGGACATTACACCTATGGATTTTTACTTTTGGCTTTTGTTCGCTAGATGCCGAAAAAATCGCGAGGATCAAAGAAATTGAGACGACATGCGACAGTTCGATGGGGAATTTCAAGGGAAAAACTTTCTAAATGCTTCTCTGTTTGGAAAATGTCGGGAAAATGGATTATTCAGGAAAAAAATAAAGTTTTTATTTTTGATTCTTTTTTTTAAGTCGATTACTTGACCTACGCCAAAAATTATTAGAAGCCACTTCTGAAATGATGATGCCTTTTATACAGGGCGAGTTAGTTAAATTTAAACTTTTCGCCATTTCGAGTTCTGACACGAGACCACTTATTATTATATTATTGGAAAAACAAATAACTTGGAACAACCAAATGTTCGTACATTAAAGAAAGGAAATACGAGCAGAACATGCCAAAAAGTCGCATCGATCTTATTGAAATAACTGGAAATTTTTCTAATTTTCGGTTCGAAAAATCTACTTTAAACATATGTGCCAGCCAGCATAGCTGTTCTCAAGAAATCAATCTCAGATTTGTAAACCTCGTGATCTCTGCTATAAAAAAAAGTTCTTTGACAATTTTCAGTACGAGATCGGGAAATACGAGAATAATAGCGAGGTTCATTTGAAGCATGCAGAAAATATCAAAAAATATTTCGGCAATTTTACTAGTCTGAGTATAGTTCGCCCAGCCGTTGTTGACCGTCGAAACGCATGCAATTGCATGCGTTTCGAGGGTCAACAACGGCTGGGCGAACTTTAGATAGCTTTGCTTTTCATGCATTATGGGATATTTGAAGAACCACGTCTTCCAACATTTAGATATGACGCTTAGGTTAAAATACGTAGATTTATACATTTCAGCTGAAATCTCATTGAAAACGATTTGAAACTAAAGAAATGGGTCACGATCGGAAATTTTTTACATTTTTTGATGATTAGAGGCAGTTTCTGGGGGATTTTACTTTTAGCATGTTGATGCGTATAGTTTTTATGGTAAGCAAGTAGAATTATTTGCCTGAAATACCACAGCTCCCGAATCTTCTCGGCCAGCCATGACTCATACGAAAGAACGAAGACGCGACAAAGCTAGTTCTACAGGGTAGCACACAAACATTTGGATGGTCTTTAGCCTCCCTCTCAAACCTGATCGTCCCGATCAGCTACTTCATGTCCGTGATATGCTTTGAGCCTTTCGAGGTGGACAACTTTCAGTTTGCTTCTGCGGCTACGTTAAATTCTATACACCACGTCATTAATTCTTTTGATGACTGTATAGAACCCTTCCCATACTGGCGTTAGCTTGGGGGATCTTCCTTTCTTCCTTTGCGGAGTATATAACCATACTTTATCGGTCATCTGAAATCCTATAGAATTAGCTTTGAGGTCATATCGTGCCTTCATTTGGTGACAGGTTTCTACGTATTTTCTCTGACTAATTCATGGATGAATAGTAACTTTTCCTTAAAAGTCCGCGTAGTCTTGAATTTCCATATTCTGGTTGTCTGGTGTTCGGAATAATAGGCCACAGGGTAAAGGAAGTTCTCTTCCAAATAAAACCATGGCCGGGGTAAGTCCTGTCGTGTCATGGACTGTTGATCGATATACCATCAAAAATAGTGGTATGTGTTGATTCCAATCTTTCTGATGTTCATCTACGACCTTTGACAAATGTTCTTCAATGATCTTGTTAAACCTCTCAACCATGCCGTCTGATTATGGATGTGAAGCTATAGTCCGTGTTTCATGGATGTTGAGTAAGTCACAGACTTTCTGGAAAACCTTGGATTCGAAGTTGCGTCCTTGATCTGAGTGTAGCTCTAACGGAACACCAAATCTGCTGAATACAGGATATTCACGAGGACCTCTGCTATGGTAACAGCGTCTTGATTGGGGATCGCAAATACTTTGGGCAATTTACTGAAGTAGCCAATTGCCACTAAAATGTACGTGTTACCATTATTTGTTTTTGGAGAAGGGCCAGCTACGTAAATAACAATACGTTCAAACGATAAGCCCACATTTTACTGTTTAACTTTCCTCCTAGATCTTGTTTTGGGTCCTAGATCTTGTTTGGGTTGAGCACTGCCGACACCACGATTTCACATCATGGCAGCAGTTGACCCAGTAAAATCTGTCGCGGATTCTTTCAATCGTTTTGTTCACTGCGAGATGAACACCAGACTTTCCATCATGAACTTCTTCCAGAACGTCCGATATCTTCCTCCTTGGTACCACTAACTGTGTCTTCACTACTTTTCCATCGGCGCTTTCCCAGGCTCGTTTAAGAAGTCCATTTTCCACTACTAGGGATCTCACTGAGCCCACAGAGTTTTAAAAATAAATCCTTTAGTTGAAATCTCTCTCCAGCATGATCTTGGTTGATGTTCTTGTTTAGCTTTTAGCAGGAGTGCTATTTCACTATCCTTAAGCTGATCATTTCTAATTTGCTCTGTGATCCACTGCTCATCAACCTCAAACTTCATTTGCGTAATGGGAGCAATTTCTTTTTGTTGATCTATTCTTTGGCAATGCTTGCAATTATCCTCGCATGGTCTTCTGGATAAAACATCTGCATTATTATGCAATCTCCCTGCGCTGTGCTTAACCTTAAAGTTATATTGTTGTAACTTTTTAAGCCACCTGGCTACCTGTCCTTCAGGCTGTGTCATATACAAAAGCCGTTTAGGTGCTGCATGATCAGTCGTTATTATAGAAATTCTTGTCCATACAGATATTGATGGAAATTCTCAACAGACCGTACTATTGCCAAAAGCTCTTTTCGGTCTACACCGTAGTTTCGTTCAGGGTTGGAAAGCGTTCGACTGTAGTATTCGATAACTCGTTCTTCTCCTTCTTGTACTTGCGATAAAACCGCTCCGATGCCGGTGTTGCTTGCATCCGTGTCCAACACAAACTTTCCTTTTTGCTCCGGATATCCCAATATTGGACTAGAACATAGAGCCGCTTTTAATTTCCTGAACGCAAAATCACAGTTATGATCCCAGTTATAATTTGCTCGTCCTTCAGTGAGCTTATGTAGAGGTGCAGCTATATTTGCAAATCCTTCCACGAATCACATAGTACATAATCCAAGGAAGCTCAGCAGTTCATGTTTGTCACGAGGACGAGACAAGTCTTTGATGGCTGTAATCTTTCTTTGGTCGGTTTGGATTCCTCCTGATGACACGACATGCCAGAGAAATTCAACCTATTGCTGAAAAAGGGAACATTTCTTTGGATTCAGTAAGAGCTGAGCATTTTTGATTCTAGTAAAAACTTCTTGTAGGTTTTGTAGGTGTTCTTCAAAAGTTTTTCCCATTACTATTATATCATCGAGATAAACTAGGCATGTCTTCCAAGTAAGGCCTCGTAGAACAACTTCCATGAGACGCTCAAAAGTGGCAGGGGCATTGCAGAGTCCGAAGGGCATAACTTTAAACTGATATAAACTACTTCCGGAAGAAAAGGCAGTCTTTTCCTTATCCTGTTCGTCAATGCCTACTAGTCAGTAGCCGCTCTTTTAATCGACTTCTGGGAAGTGGATAGCTGCCCTGGTGACGTGATTCAGCCTTCTATAGTCCACGCAGAATCTGGTAGTCCCATCCTTCTTGGTGACTAAGACAACAGGAGATTACCATAGGCTTGATGACTCAATAATTCCATCGTCAAGCATTTTGTCCACTAATGTGCTGCTTCGTCACTGGTAACCTCCGAGGATGCTGCCGTATGGGGTGAGCACTTCCAGTGATGATTTTATGTATTATGATGTTCGTTCTTCCAGTATTGCCATTTTTCCGTCAAACGTTCTTTGATAAATGGTGTAGCATTCTTCAGTTCTTCGGAAGACAGATGATGCCACGACTTCTGGAAATGTTCTAGGACTTTCGTTGATGATATTTAAGGGTGTTGTTTCTGACCGCGTTTCGCAACTAGTTACCCACTGCACCGGCTCGCAAGTGGCTATTACATCTCCTTTTTTGTTTTTGATGGAATTAGATGAAATATTTGCTATCCTTATCGGTATTTCGCCGTCTGTTTTGACTAGTGCTTTGCCTATAAGGTGTTTACAAGGCAAATCGTGGTGCTGGATAAGTCCGATGTAGCCTCCAAAATCCTTCTCCAATTTTCCAAAAATTATCTGCTCAGTATTTCCGCCACTACTTTAGCCGGTATGTCATTTTGTGGTTTGGTAAGGATGAACTCTTCGGTGCCAAACTTCAGAAGCTTAAGTTTGTTGTCAAAAGAGAATCCATGTTGACCGATGAGGTCAACCTGGATTCTCAATAAATTCGTCTTCTATGTCAGCTACTAACACTGTGTGGTGCAACTTAATTATTCCAAGTTGAAGCTCAATATCCATTTCTCCAAGTACTTCAGCTGTCTCTTAAGTAAAAATAACATTCTTCGATATGGGTAGAACATCTACTCTATTTACTCTGTTGGACCTTATCAAAGATACCGCCGCACCAGTGTCAACAGTAATTGTCATGGCTCTTCCGTTGAGCTTCCCTTTAATAGTTAGACTGTCGGCGGCTTTTCCTACGCTTTTTATGGAGACGATCGTGCTTGCCTTTTTCGTTCATCCTCTTCCCGATCCGCTTGCCTTCTACGTTCATCCTCTTCCTGACCTGCTTGCCTTTTATCTTCTTGATCTTGAAAATTTGTCTGAAGCCGGTCTTGTTCTGTTTGTCACTCACCATTTAGATTTTCCATGAAATC
This sequence comes from Pissodes strobi, assembly GCA_016904865.1. Lineage (NCBI taxonomy): Eukaryota > Metazoa > Arthropoda > Insecta > Coleoptera > Curculionidae > Pissodes > Pissodes strobi. The sequence continues at coordinate 9,479 of MU186482.1, read as the reverse complement.
GGCCAACATTTTATTTATTTGCTCCATTTCTGCCGTTTGTTGACTTGTATTGACCATAGAATGTTATAAAATGTTCACAGAATCCACCAGGCAAAACTGCCTCGTTGACTTACTTGTACCCTCTTCTCTCCTCAAAGAACACTTCAACGGAACCGATTTCCATGTTCCGCCTTTATTTTGTATTTCACAGCAGATTTGAAGAAAAGTGAGATATGCTCATAACTCAGTTATTTTTCGTCTAAGGCAAGAAAACCATATGACTTTTTATGCCTAGAAAAATATTAGCAGTCTATTGATGTTTACATGTATAGGGTGTCCCATTTAAAAAATGTAAATTTCTTGAAATAACTCAAAGATCAGACGTTCAATTGATTTTCTGTATTCACCATGTTAATCAGTGAAAAAATACCACTAGTTTTCTAATTTAGCTGACCTCGTATCTACAATAATAAAGAAGTTTGCAATAGTATTAACTTTGATTTATTGATCCTGTATACTGAATCTGCCTGAATTCGTGTGTTCAAGTTGATATGCAAAAATTAACTCTAAAGCAATAAGTTTGACTCTAAAGATCTATCTTGGAAAAAATGCATGCAATATTAGATCTTTAATTAGATTGATGTTTATTCACAATACCGAAACATAATTTTTGCACTCGACGCACGTTAGCATCTTCAGGAGATGACTAAAACTGTTTTAATCTTCGCCTGATGATATTAACATTGTTAACGAAACGCGCGTCGAGTGCAAAAAATATGTTTCGGTATTGTGGATAAAACTACGTTGTAGATGTAGATCTTTCACAGCATAATAAATCTAACCAAAGAAAATACTACTAGAACTTTCTTTGATCTAACCGAAAATTTCCTTTCCTACAAGTAATTGTTCCCCGTTCTTCACTAGTTTATCACAATGGAGGCATGAGGTATTATTATATCCCCCCTCTCTTGGGGATATATAATATAATGCAAAATAAATTGAAGTCAATATTTTAAATTATCAATTTTCGCACACATATTCTAGGGCATGCATTACACGTGCACGTGACGTGATTTGGCAGTCTAGTAATAACTGAAAAGGGAATTGATTTATTAAACATTACGTTTCAGGAAACTACAACGAACGGTGGGTTTTATTAATTCGGCGCTCAAATTAACAGGTGGTAATCATCGGGTTGATCGAGCATCGATTCTCTGTTATCTGGAACAGAATTTGTTTTGATTGTAAGAAGAACGAGGTAAACAAATTAGAAATTCATGCAGTAAACATATGATTTTTATTTACTCATCAGTAACAATCAAAACGATTTTGTTCGTTTATGTAATAATTGAAATAATATTAATTATTCAGAATAAGTTGTTCGTTCGATTTTACCCGCTTCAATGCTTTTTTCGAACGTAAGTTGTAGCAGAGCCTGCAGTCTCAAAAATAACATGAGGAACCAAAGCTTGAAAAATCGACAAACATTAAAAACATACTTATACGAACTGATCAAGAAAATGCAGCAGAAATTTCCTGCTTTGTGGTAAACTACATTCTTGGGAGGGCATATTAAATAAACGAATTAGTTTAGCGACAGGCAAGTACAGTGAATTAGACTTCTGCCCTAGATGTTCGATAATAATATGTGACAATATGTTTATTCATTTATAATAAAATACTCCTGCCTATGGAAATTTACGATGAACTCACATGGCTCATACGTCTTGCTATTTTTAAGATTCAGACAATGACTGAAATGCAGGATGAATATAAACCACGTTATTTATTTCTGACCTTTCATGTTGGACTCTGGAACAACGGATGTGCATGCTGAATCCTTGGATCGTCACATGTAAAACATTTTAGAACTCCCTGTCGAAGTCCAAGTGTATGAAAAATATATATCCAGTAATGATAAGTATCACTTATATGGGAAAAGTCTTTAATAACATAGATATTATTTTATTTACTGATAACAAGATATTAAATTTAATACTATATTTATAGCATAAGTATGTTCATAGATCTTTTTAATAAAGATTATCAAAAAATACCAGCTGTAACAATGATTGGTTCTACGTAGTCGGCAAAATAAGCCTCCCTTTCAGTAGAATTATGAGAGTTACGATAATGTTTATGTTTATGTAAAGCTTGATTCTGTAATAAATTAAATTAATCCAAATATATTCAGGAGTTATCACAGATGAGAATATTTTTTAAATATAATTGTGTTGTAGACACATAAATCTTAAGATCATGTATTTTTATGGTGATAGGCACTGTTTTACCTTCCTCCCGGAGCGCCGGGAGGGGAGGGGGCAGCTGCCCCACCCTAAGCATTAGAAGATATCTATAATATTAACCTAACAAACATTTAAAAATTTCTTTTCAACTTTGGTTTTAGTGTCATAATTTCGGATTGTCCCCCCCTAGCTCACAAGCTGGCGACGCGACGCCCTTGCTCCCTCCACACTATATAATCACTAATATATTTCTATTTTTCACTTCGTTATTATTCGCTAGTGTCCTGTAAGCATACGGCATACTCTAGGAAGCTTATACGGCAGGTCAAAATAACCCTAATTTGTCATAGAAAAAAAGTCCTAAGTGTCCCTTAACATTGTCCCAAAGGGGTACCGCTCTAACTTTTGTGTTTTCAACCGACGTAATTTAATGACATTTTCATATTTTATGTAGGACATAAGGACTCCTAAGACCATATTACAGTGGATGTTTTACTTCGTTAGGGAAGTCATGAATAGCCTTGTCACCACATTCGTTGGAAAAACTGATGAAACACTTTGGCCATTCATCTTTAAAAAAGATACTCTACATTTGTTTCAACAAAATTTGCCGTTTTCGAAAAAATTAAGTTTTTGTACAACACGTTAAATAATAAATCAGAATACTGCAATAAAATGAACATCAGTTATTTAAGCTGATTTTTTTATGAACAAGCACTTCTCAACTGAAGTGGATCGCATAAAAGAATTATTGAAAGAGTTGATCCTATAGCTTAAGAGGAACATATCAAATCAAATCAAAATCATGCTTTATTATCATGAAAATACAAAGTATTTGTTGACAAAGCTTTCTACTAATAAAATCTTCCGCACAGAAAGAGAGTAGACTTATACACATAATATTGCTAACCATCGTAAGTACCTAAACCTAAAAAGTAACAATGAGCAACAAACAAGAATAAAATATAAAAAAGAAAAAAAATATTACAATTATTAAAGTACAATAAATATCACTGTTTCCACTTATCACAGAAATAAACTAATTTAAATTTAAAATTGAAAACTTGGACACAGGTTTCACACCTTTTGAAGCAAATCAGTAATAAGTGTTTGCACAGACTTTATACAATTTGGGAGATGGTTAAAAATCTTAATACTTAAATAAAATAGAGAGTTCTGTCAATTCGCTTTTTGGAATGGGCATTGGAATATTGAAACTTTGCCTGGTATTATGGGGTTTACCAGAATCAATGCTGGCAAGATGCAATCTGAATTTTTTATATATTAAGCACTTTTAAGTCCTTGAATAAAGGCCTACAAGTGCCTCTAAAATGTTTACGACAAAAGTGTAAGACAAAAACAGAATTAAAAAGCTATTGGCTGCAGCATCCCCAAAAAACAATACCATAGCGCAAATGATTTTCTACAAGAGAAAAGTATACTGATTTTGCAGCCTCCGGTCCCAGTGCATCTGCGACAACCCTAACAGCAAAACACCCTCTAGCCAGTTTACGTCTCAAGGCCAAAATGTGGTTATGAAATTTCAACCGATCATCAATGAATATTCCAAGAAATTTATTACGGTTATTTATTTCTAATTATTTATCCTGTGTGTTTATCTGGTCCGTGCAAACAAACTTAAATCCCAATAATTTAGTTTTACTTATATTTAGAGACAAAAGGTTAGAATCACACCATTGTTTAACCTTTAATAAATCTTCTCATTCTTATCCTTATTCTTGTTCCTTATAAGACCATAGAATTGTTGTACAATCCACAAAAATTTGAAACGACCTTTTATGTCTAGAGATGCAAGATCATTTATGTATAAAAGGAATAAAATAGGGCCAAGCACAAAACCCTGTGGAACTCCATGATCTATTGGACACACATCAGATAAATCTCCCATTGATCTGACAATCTGCCTTCTATTCGACAAAAATGACTCGAGCCACTCCAGAGCAACACCTCTGAAACCATAGCTAAAGAGCTTACCGAGCAGTATCCCATGATTCACGCAATCAAACGCTTTGCAGAAGTCAAGGAACACCGCCGCGGCTGCGTCCCCAATATTTAGGCCCAAATAAAGGCCCTCCAGAAAGGCAAACATCGCCTCATGTGTGATGTTAAAAGTTAATTATAAAAATATTTAAAACTGAATCTTTTTGACATTTTGGAAATCATTTAAAGTCAAAAATGTTAAAAATGTGAAAGTTTTGCATTTTCTTATTTATTTCAGCAGATTTTTAAATGCGCGCCCTGTACCTCTTCATTTTCTTATCCGACGGATGTTCTCTCGTTCTACTTGAAGCAACATTCCAGGATTATCTTCAATTTCATTGTAATGGTGTGATATTCTCCCCACAAAAAGAAATCCAATGAAGTCATATCAGGTGACCATAAAATAGGTCCACCTCGCTCTATCCATCGATAACCAAAAGTATTTGATACATGCTGACGAACTAAATTGTTAAAATGGGTAGTGCATAACCACATCTTATTTCTCGTTTCTATGGGCACATTTTCTAATAAACCGTTTAAATTTGCTGCAAGAATTGCAAATACATGGCACTATTTAATCTGTCTTCAAAAAAGAACCGTCCAATGAGATGATTCCCAATAATGCTCGCCTACATATTAACGAGGAATTTTTGTTCGTGTTTGTCTGTACAAT